>JALLAZ010000088.1:0-15161 GCA_036939755.1 Stephanodiscus triporus
TAGGAGTCCCTAAAGAGACAGATGCATATTTGAGACATAACCAAAATTTGGTTATGTCACGGCAATCCAATACTACCATACAGTACTTATGGATACTTATGGATACAATCAAACGGATTTTTTTACACGAAACCTTTAATGGATACTGGCCAGAAATAATAACCACCGGACGGTAATTATGGTTACAACTGGCGGAATCTGGGTTTCTGATGTATGGAGAAGGAGCAGTAGCCGCAGAGTGTTCACCCCAATAATTGAAGAAAAGTGACATAGCAATGTATACAATGATGAAAAGGCAGAAGATCTTATGATTCGGTTTTCCGAAGCAGTTGGTATGAATAGTGTCCGGAGTACGGTTGTCCTTGGGGTAGGAGGACTTCTTAATCCGCACAAGGAGAGCATAAATTAAACTGCTGTTGTTTTCAGCCACACTATGATGTTCCAGTGTGGCTGACATCATGAACGTGAGTGCACCAAATACATCTGTTGGGCTGTTGTTCTTGGTGTAATATTCTGTGTTTTTGTTGAACGAATCTGCCCCAATGGCAAAATGCTGCCCACGAGGACCTGTGATGCTTTTCCAATCGCTACCGTCATATGTTAGAAAGGGAGGATCATAATAAAAACAAATGATGGACTCTCTGGCCAGATGCTTGTTGGTGCCGGGCAGAAGCTTACTGGTGGTGGCATCATCAACGGTGTCTTCATCACCAACACCCAACATTTCCTCAACATTGTCACCAACACCACCAACCGAAGACTCCTCAACACAACCGTCGTCGGAGGACTCCACAACACAACCATCATCCGAGGACTGATCAACAGACCCTGAACCTGCACGTACCGCCATCCTGCTAGTGGTCAAAAAGATTTAAATTGAATTACATGAGTTTATTTCAATTTGAATACATTCAGGTTGAATCCAAAACCATTCAGTTTGAATATATTCAGTTTGAATGGAGTTGGTTGTCCGAAATCATTCAAAGTGAATATATTGAAAACAGATATAGTTAAATTGATATGCGGACAAAACACAAAAACATTCAATTTGATGGTATTCAGAATAATGCAAGTGAATACAATCAAAAACACTTACAATGCTTTGGTCGGCAGCTTCCTTGCACATCCACTTCCATGATCACCGCGACTTTTGATGGCATCACCGCCATTCCGTCCAGCTTTGGGGTGCTCACCGTCACTCTCACGGTCAGGCAGACAATTGTTGCGATCATCGGTGGTCTCCGCAGCATCGTCCCTGCCAGATTGATCGCGAAGAGCCTTTCCAGCCTTGGCGCATTGACCAATCTTCTTACCAGAATCCACGTGCGCCCGTGCCTTCTTCTGTCCGGCCTCGGGGCACTTCCCATCAATCCCAGCGTCGACAGTACAATCAACGTTACCATCAGCTGTGTTAATCCCGGGGTCGCGCCCATCAGCTGTCTTAAGCCCGGGGTCGCGCAGACAATCAGCTGTGCTAACCCCGGGGTCGCGCGGACCATCAGCTGTGTTAATTCTGGTGTCGCACGAAGAATCATGGAGACTATCAGCTGTGCCAATCACGGGGGCGTAGAACTCTGCATATGTTGCTTCTAAGAGAGGTATTCCACCTATGAATACAGGTGGAGGAGGGGAGGGGTAAGAAATATGCGCGAGGAGGAGACATAGGAGGGAGGAGGGGACCTGCAAGGGAGGGGACCTGCATGGTATCACATTACTCACTTGAAGCGGGCCTTCCTTTGCACGTGCGTCCACCAACAATAATGTTGGTTGGAATGACATCAGCCAATCCTGGTGGTGCGATGCTTGCATCAGTACCACTGACTGCATCAGTAGTACTCTCCCTAACAGATGCTTTTTTTGGCCTGCGGGTTCGGGGCATGGTCGATCTGGCCGGGAGCGGAACTGTTAAGTGAGTTGAATGTTCAGTTCGAAGTGGTCCAGATTGAACCTACTCTAGAGGCGGGTGAATAGGGTGGTGCAGTATTGGTGCCCTTTCAAAAAACGCCAGTGATGCATCAGTGACCCGGACATCTGTTTTCGGAGATATCCCAAAAAAAGTTCTTCCGACAGGAATCACGTGTCACAGTAGACATAACTATGACAGCAAAGTACTTAAGGGGGAAATGACTGGTCGCTATTGATGGAGCGAGCAATTATCATTGAATTACGAACCATTCAAATTGAATGTTTTGACTCAGTGAATATTACGCGATTGTGAGTCTACCCTACCGCCCAGGTTAATAGGAACAAGTAGAATTTTATACTGGGAATTGAGGAATAAAAGAGAAACACATGTATTAAAAAAGAGTGAAATTAAACATTCGTCTCCATTTTGGTGCCATATAGTCGACCCCTTATTTGTAACCTATGTTCATACCTAGTTGAGTAGCAAAGCCCCTCTTTTACTCTGCTGGTGGGCAACCCCGGCATGGTTATGTGTGATAGCACATGTTTCGCATGTTTTTATTCCCACGCGGTCGATTTCCATCATTGTTTTATTCCCGCACGGACGATTTCCATCGTGCCATTAGATGTTAAAAATTGGACCTAGGAATAATATGAAAAATATCAAATGTTAACCACATCATCGGTTAATATTTGATATTTTTTTAACATCTAATATTTTTTAACGTCTAATTTTTTTAGTATTATTCCTACGTAGAGTTTTTAACATCTAATATTGCGATTAACATCTAATATCGATTTTAACATGTAAGAATGGTGATAACATACCATACACTAAACAATAGAGAGAGGGTATGCACGCACAAGTAAACTCAACATCTTTAATGTGCAACGCGTGGTGAGTGGAAACCCATCGCCACAACTGACACCACCATGTTGCCCTCGTCCCCCACCCCAGGGGATGGGGCAAAGGGGGGGGCTTTTACAACTAGAGGTGGTGCATTTCATACAAAATTGTCTAGAAAATAGTACTAAATATAGTATTTGCTTGTTTTGGTCAAATTCCTCTTACCAAAAATCTTAGAAAACATCGTTTCCGCCACTCTCAAAATATGCGTGGTGACGCAACAATGACAGTTATTTCACTCTATCTTAACAAAAAATGGTGACGTGTGAAAAAATAGTGGTGCTTGCGTGACGCAAATATGACAAAAGAAAAAACGCGTGACGGTACCACAAAGTCTCACCCCCCCCCTGAAGTGACGTAAAAACGGCAGTTCTCCCATATCTACTATGCCAATAACCTGTCCTGCGCTGGCGCCGAAAATGGTTTTCTCTCATCTCGCCAATCTGAATCTACCCATATCGTACACCGACCATCGATGATCATCGTCCACATTCGGAAACACCCATCTTTGATCTCTTAGATACGTGTCCCTGTCAAACATGGACCTTTCCCACAAAATGTTCTCCGAAATACCCTCGGTGATCAGGCATCATGGGAACGCGGGCAATATCAATTGGCTGATGACGACTTACAGTGCATGGGCGCACGTGGTCGCATTAGTTGGAGTCTTCAAGATTATGGATTGCAGTAAGGAGACGCTGATGTGGGCGTTCTTGCTGTGGCCGATCAGGTGAGTTGCATTTTTGATACGAATGATTACTGAAAATCACTCATCTGATTGCTGCTCTCGCCAATACATCCCTACCAATTCACGAAGCGGTCTCGGCATCACCGTTGGTGCCCATCGCCTCTGGTCCCACCGGTCATACAGTGCCTCTTTTCCGGTCCGCGTCTTCCTTATGCTGTGCAACTCCATCGCCAATCAGGGATCCATCCTGCACTGGGCGCGCGACCATCGCGTGCACCACAAGCACTCCGAGACCGACGCCGACCCTCACAACGCTATGCGCGGGTTCTTCTTCGCCCACATAGGATGGCTGTTCTTGAAGAAGAACCCCGAGGTCATCCGCGCGGGGAAGGAATTGGACTTCAGCGACCTTCATGAGGATCCCGTGGTCATGTTCCAGAAGAAGCTTGATCCGTGGTTTGCACTATACATGTGCTTCGTGTTCCCTGCGCAGATCGCCGTGAAGTTCTGGGGAGAGAGCTTCTGGCCGGCGTTCTTCGTGGCCGGAGGATTGCGATACATGATCGTTCTGCATTTCACCTGGTTCGTGAATAGCGCCGCTCATTTGTACGGAGATCATCCTTACGACGTGGTGTCCTACCCCTCCGAGAATCCCTACGTTTCCTTCTTCGCTGTTGGCGAGGGATGGCACAACTGGCATCACAAATATCCTTTTGACTATGGTGAGAAAAGATCAAGTACTGAACGTTGATTCGCCCCCTGTTATTAGATCCCTCTTACCTTGTACTTTTCTGCTGTGCGTTTGACTAAAAAAAGCTGCGTCTGAGTTTGGCATCTCATCTCAATTCAACCCTAGCAAGTTGTTCATCGACGTGTTAGCAGCTGTAGGATTAGTCTGGGGGAGGAAGCGTGGCACAGCTGCTTGTGAGATGGGCATGGTGAGGAGAGATAGAGATCGTGAGGCTGGTGTGCCATTACCCAAGCCTGCCCCTAGGCCTTGGAAGGCACATGCTGCAGTCAAGCATGACTGATGTAAGAAGAAAGACCATGTACAATATATAGTAAATGATCAGGGAGAACTTCTTGTAACCATCGCTCACGAGATGTTTTATTCCGACTTAGTCTTCAAAAGTCTAGCTCTATAAGAACTATTGCATGCGTTGCTTGATCCTTTCTAGCACCCGTCATCAGGACTCAACTCATGCCTCGTCCTTATATGCGGATTAAAGAGGGGATGTGCCTCTCAACAATGGAGGGACAGTATCTGGGCGGCAGATCACTCAATCAAGTAAAATGAAACCTTGTGAAAAAGCGGCCACGCTTCAATCAACTTGATGAAACTTAAAGACAAACGCAGAGAAACTGTCAAACGAAAGGACTTAGGATTCATCAAACATCAATACAAATCGAATTGAAGACCAGTTTGTAAATTAATTACGCATCTACAACGCGTCGCTCAGATTCCTATGATATTGTTTGCATCCGTATGGTATCATTGGTCTGCTCGTTCGGTTCCCATGTTGCGCGCCGCAGAAATCAATGTGGCAAAACGTCAAAATATTCCACAAGAATAATCACGGCCCCCCGGAAAGCGTTGAAATTGTGTGTGTGTGTGTGGGGGGGGGGGGGACTCCCTCTAACGCGAATCCAACGCCGACTTGAACTTCTCGAGGGCTTCGCATCCCTCGATCAAGTCCACGAGACACTCCTCGTCCAAAGGAGCGCGCGTCGCCTCGTCGTCGGTCGAGCTCGCGGCGATCTCCTCGACCGTCTCCCACGCGAGCTTGGCCTCCGTCGACTCCACGCCGTACTTTTCCGTGGCAGATCGCGCCTCGGCGAGCGCCTTCTTCATGCTCGCGGGGTATACCGGCACGGCGGTCCGGGATTCCGGCGTGGCGAGCTTCACGCCCTTGAGGTCCTCGGCGAGCTGTCGTACCATGTCGAGTTCCGCCTTGGTCTTTGTGAGCATCTGCGCGAGGGACCTGACCTTGGCCTCGTATTCCTCGTCGACCACGGCGGGTTTGTAAGCCGCGCTGTTCGTTCCAGGAGCGAGGGCGGGGGGGGGGGGAGGTTTGAGAGAGAGGAACATTGCCAATTTCGCGATACACATCGTATCGAATATGAATTACGGGCGACCAACGAAAAAACGAGATCGATCGCCACGCGATGGTATTTATCGTGCGACATATCCGAGAACCAGCGCACCTGTTATCGCTGGCATTCATCTCCTCCACGACCTCCCAGAGCAATTGGGCCTCCTTCGACGTCGGTCCGTGAGTCTTGCTGGCCTCGAGCGCCGCCTCGATGGCGCTGGCGGTCGCGCTCTCGGAGAGGGGGACGACCGAGCGGGCGCGCGCGATCGGCGCAGGGGCGAAGGCGGCAGAGGACGAGATGAGAGCGGCGACAATAAGGAGCTTCATGATGATGATGATGTAGTAGTTGTGAAAGTTGTATTAATTGAGGTCGGCTCAGGGTTGTGTGGCAAAAGAAAAACAGAAAAAAGTGAAAGGAAGCGGATCACAACTGTTGGTTGTTGATGTTTTTGTGGGAGTACGTTTTGGATACACGATATTGCTGATAACAAAACAACTGAAGCGCGAAAATTCACTTGGATCCCACCATAACTTACCTAAATACCATGATAATGTTATGCTTTTAGATGTAGAATACTCTACTCTAGGGTAAGTAACTACTTACCTTACATGTCAATTGTTAGCTTATCAGTAGTATGTACGTTGCTCAGGCTCAATCTTGCCATCTGTTCCATAGATATCCACCTGTCCTCGAGTGACTTCCAGCTTCCAGATGGCATATTATGGTACGTAGTGTCTGACGCGCAATTACTAACGCACCACAGCCCGTCCTCCCTCCAAGGAAACACCAACCAAAGGGAAAGCGTGGATACTCTCGGCCTCGAAGCCCGTCTGTGGCTGATGGACGTAACATGTTCATGTTGCGCAAAATGACCTGTATCGCATTCGCCCTATCGCGATGGACTAAGCCGATCGCGATGCCGCTCGGTGCACGCGCATTCTCCTCCCCGTCGTCGAGCGCCGCCGCGGAATCGGGACCTCGGCGGCGTCGTCGAGACGTCGGAACGACGCTCGATCGGAGCAGTTGTCGTGGCCGCTCGTCGTCGTCTTCCGCAACCGCCTCCCGTCGGCGGTGGAATGGATCCTCCGCCCTTCGCGGTGGAATTGGCGATTGCGGCGGCGGTGGCGGCGACGACGACGACGACGACCTCGTGACGACGACGACATCCGCAACGAACGACAAATCGTCGTCGCTGTTGGATTCCGGGAGAGAAAAACGGAAGAAGTTCATCGGCCTCGCGAAGGCAGTCGACCGGGGACAATTTCAGTACGCGTACAATCCCGGCGGACGCGACGGAACGAGCTTCGTGGCCAGGAGCGGATTGCCGAACGATATGAAATTATTTTGCGTCCTTGGAATCGAGAGCAGCTGCGATGATACCGGAGGTGAGATAGACCTTATCCGAGTTGCGGATCATCTCCTCTACTCTAATCGGGGAAAAAGCTTATGCACTGACATATTCACGTCATAACAAATCTCGTGGAATCGCAAAACTCGCCCAGCTGCCGTCATTCGATCGGATGGCACCATACTTGGAGAGTCGCTTGCGTCCCAACACGCTATTCACGAGCAATTCGGAGGCGTGGTGCCGGGATTAGCTAAAGACGCACACGAGGAAAACATCGACAGGGTGATAAACACAGCGTTGCAGAGAGCCAATATGTCTATGGAGGACGTCGACGCCATCGGCGTGACGGTCGGGCCTGGCTTGGAAATCTGCCTGAGAGTGGGGTGCAATAGAGGTCGAGAGTTGGCCATGAAGTACAACAAGCCGTTCGTGGGTGTGCATCACCTCGAGGCCCACATATTGATGGCCAGGATACCCCCCGTCAAGCACGACAACAACGGCGGCGAGCAATCTGCAACGTACGATGAAATAGTTCAATCGTCCGGCGACAGGGCCATGGACTTTCCATTCCTCGCGCTGCTTGTCTCCGGCGGACACTGCCAGATATTGAAATGCCTCGGGATAGGTCGATACGCCATCGTTGGCGGCACCTTGGACGATTCGCTCGGCGAGGCATTCGACAAGATCGCGCGTCTCCTGGGACTGCCGGTGGGCGGGGGAGGGGGTCCCGCGGTCGAGGCGCTGTCCCTGGACGGCGATCCGCATTCGGTGGCCCTGCCCATACCGATGCAAAGACGGAAGGATTGCGATTTTTCGTACGCTGGGTTGAAGACGTCCGTGCGTATGGCGGCCGAGAGGATGTGTGTCGAGCGCGGCGTGGAGAGTCCGGAACGTTTGCGGTACGAGGACAAGGCGAACATTGCCGCGTCGTTTCAGCACGTGGCCTTTCGACACGTGGAGATAAGATTGGGTCGCGCGATGGAGCTTGTGGAGAAAGAAGACGGGATCCGGACGCTGGCCGTGGTGGGAGGGGTGGCAGCCAATAAGGAGCTGCGTCGACGTCTGAATGCCCTGTGTTCGGATCGGATCGAGCCGTGGGAAATGCTGGTACCTCCTCCGCGGCTGTGTACAGATCAGGGTGCCATGAGTGCATGGGCGGCCGTGGAGCGGCTGAGCGTGGGAAGCTCTGATCTGGCAGAGGATCAGGAAGTGTTCGCTAGGTATCCATTTTCTGTATCGTTGAACGATGCATCATGATTTAACAAGAACAACACCACTGAATATCTACAGTTTTTTCTACTGGCGCAATGCGTTAGTATATACCTGTTGCATTGTATTCAAAAGTTGATTCATTTATCATTCATGCTATTCTTCCATTTTGTCACAGTGAGAAAAAGTCTAGCAGTGACGGGAAGCAAATCGATAAGGGCTCTTTGAAGAATGAGCGAATTCTACTCAAATATCCGTGTGACAAACAAAATACATCCGTCGGACTGACTGAGACGCCCCCCTCCATCTCGACGAGGAATACATCTACCTTCACTTCCAATGCCAAATCGTACCCGAGTCGCGGTACTTTTGTTAGAGATCGTATTTCGATACCTCCACCGGCCTCAACATTGTTTGTATTCTTCGCGAACTGAGGTCGCAGATCCCACCCCCTGAAGCGAAATCGACCTCGGCTGTCTTTCTTCAGCACCCAGTCATCCAAATCATTCATGTCAAGTCTTCCCAGCAATGGATGATAACCCTCGATATTGAGGTACATGTGTATGCCCCCCGGTCCATACGGAGGATAGTCATCAGAGCCCGGCACGAGACCACCAAAAATTCCTGGAGAACCTGGTGCGAGTGTTTCGTATTGAAAATTACCAATGACATTGGAAAATTCGCCATCCATTCCGGAGACTATTGGGACACTAGCACGGCATTCACCCTCCTCAATTCCAGAGCGTAGGGACGAAAATGTTCCATCTGGCCTTGGCTGCCAAACTTCCATCGTCGTTGTATTACGAGCGATTGGAGATGCCCCGCAGCTGTAGACATTCCCGATGACCACCAAGGGCACCTCGTCATATGTTCCTCGCCAAAGCGGCCAATTCGCGACCTTCCAGCCTCCCGAGTTTTCGGGATGGACTTGGCACACGTTCGTTTTCACAGGGGAATGAGGTTTATACGCCTGCGCCGTCATGCCGCGATGATAAGAGTCTTCCACCGACGACGATGCGTGTTGCATCTTTGACTGACATAGTCGTGAGTCTTTAGAGGGCTGGATAATTTCTTTTGGTCGTCGATATTTTTCGTCGTCATGACATACACCATCGGTGGCACAAGACGCTCTGTCATCGGTGTGGCCCTCATTCCGGCGTAGATCAGCTTTTACAAGCCAAGAATTCTTTACATAACACACTGCAACGACGTGGAGAAAGGCAATAAAATGAAGTGATTTGCGATGAAACGGCATCTTGGCGATGTGGCTTTGATTAGAACTAACTCAAGATGAGTTTGTTGGGGAGTTGATTTCTGTGTGTACGATACTACAGCACCTTCCATTGTTGACACAGCAAAAAGCAAAAAATTGAATTTGCACCCAGTGTGGGGATTGAACCCACGACCACACGATTAAGAGTCGTGCGCTCTACCAGCTGAGCTAACCAGGCAGTTGTTCATCAAGTCCAATGCTAAATATGTAAATCAATTACTTTGTAGGAGGTCGGTGTGCTTCCTCTCTTAGCGTTCATCTTGATTGGCTTTCGAGATTACTACTTACTTACGAACACCGCGAGAAATATTATACCATGACCTCGGAGGACGAAGCGAAGCAACTCGACTCAGTGACCGACAGAGTCCAGGAGAAGGAACTGGACGAATCGCGAGCGACGCAGGCCCTGGGCGCGTTGAGCGCGACGACGTCCGCGGACTCCGCGAGCAGGAGCACATTCTTCGCGAAGAAGGAGGACGTGGGCATCATAATGGATGAGTTGGAAGTGACGGAAGACGAGGCCGTGGCGGCCTTGCGAGCGGCGGCGGCCGAGGAGGGTGAGGACGGGAAACCGCCCGAGGGGCAGCAGCTGGTGGCGGCGGCACTGAGGAGATTGGTCCTGTCGTGAGAAGACGACGTGCCGAATGATACCTTAGCTTCACTTTCCAGGGCACGTCACTGTCCATAATAGTAGAGTAGGTGCTGAGGAATTTAATTAGTGATTATGTCCAGCAGTCTATCATATTACGCCTGGAAAATACCCGATGCGGTGCCAATCAATCGCAACTCGTGCGCACAACACTCACACGGCGATGTTTAATAATTATTCGATCTTTCCCCTGCCCATTAACCTGAGATGGTTGATCATCTTCCCGTACGCCACCCACAGGCTTGGCTCGCTCTGATAGGGTACTCCGTACTCCTCGCACGTTTTCTCGACGACGTCCTGGATGTAAACGTAGTTGGTGTGGCATATCGACGGGAAGAGGTGGTGCTCGATCTGATGGGACAACCCCCCCGAGAAGTGATTCCAAAACCACGACCCCGGCGCCCAGTTCACCGACGTCTGGCACTGGACGGCGGCCCAGTCGTTGAACGGGACCGACGGCAGTGCCCTCGTCTCGTCGCTACGGAGGATGCTCCTCTCGAACGCCTCCTCGCGCGTCCTCTCCATGGGCGTGACCCCCGTCATCGTCGTCGGCTTCCCGCGCGCATTCTTCTCCTTCTTCCCGTCGTCGTCGTCGCCGTCCCCCCCCCTGAGGTCCTTCCTGCCGTAGCTGACCCCCTCGATGACGTGATTCACGATGAACATCGTCGCGAGCAGCTCGCCGCACGCCAGGTGGCCGATGACGAACAGCGCGAGTCCTCGGGGTATACCGTGCAGGTACATCGGCAGGGCGAGCATGTACGTCAGCGTGACGAATTTCATGATCCAGAATCGCGCGACGTTCCAGGGACTGCCGTATCGTACGGTGGCGTCGATGTGGTACAATCGCTTGCTCGTCGCGACCTCGAAGTCCTGCTGGAAGACCTTCGCCAGCGTCATGACCGCGAATAGGAAGGGGGCGTACAGGTGCTGATATCGATGATACCAGGACGGGGAGTGGAGGGGATGCATTCGCATTAGGGGGAAGGAGGAGAAGACGTCCGGGTCGGACTCCTTGAGGGGGGAGAGAGGGAGGGAGGGAGGCAGTCGTTCGGGGTGCGCGTCGGAGGGAGGATGGGCGATGATGAGATCGGCCCGTTTACCACGCGGCGGACGATGAATAAATATATAACATACGAACGACGAAAAGCACACGATACGGTACTACCACCAACCAAGTAGTACGAACCCACCTGATCCTTCTCTTCCAACTCGCATTCCTCCCCCGCGGCCTTCCTCTCCTCCTCCACCGCGTCGAGCACGTTCGTGTACGGATGATGTCCGAGCATGTGCTGCATCTCCCACGTGAACGCCGACGCCCCGATCATGTCCATGGTCCACCCCGCGAGCTTGTTGAGTCGACTCGACCTGGCGAACGCGCCGTGGTTGCCGTCGTGCTGCACGTTCGTGCCGACGAGGGCCGCGAACGTCCCCATGGACACCGACCAGAGCGCCGCGACTGCGAAGGAGGAGGACGAATGCAGCATGCGGAGGAGGCTGTACCAGAACCCGCAAAGGAGGAAGATCGCCTTGATGCGAATCTCGGCCGATCCCCTCCTCTCCAGCCCGAGGTCCGACAGGCGTCGTACGACGCGAGATTTCAGCGTCGGGTAAAAGTCGGACGTCCACGAGTAGTAGCTACTCCCGCCGTATTCGTCGTCGGACCTCTCTTCCATCAACGTCCCTATGCGCAATTTCTCGACCAGGGACGACGGCACGCCCCGGGGATGGTACGTCTCGAACAGTATCGACGCGTCCTTCCCCGCGGACAGCAGTATCAGGTCGCCCCCGGGATGGACGGACGCGAATTTCGTGACGTCGAGGACGACGTGCCCTCCGCCGCCGCCATCATCCCCGCCGGAGGCGTCGGCGTCGGCGGCGGCCACCGCGCGGCGGTGGATCGCGCACCACGCCGAGGAGGGGGAGTTGTGCGACGCCAATTCCTTCCTCGAGACGATCCTCGTCCCTCCTCCTCCTCCCCCTCCTCCTCCCGCGGAGGTGGCGGCCGAGGCGGGGTCCGACGGCTTGATTCCGGGGTCGACGGAGGAGGGGGGGGAGGGGTTGTTGGGCTTGCACATTACCTTCTGATATATATATTGTTGTATTATCTCGTATGTTGGGATTCTTCCGTTGTGCGCACGGGTATTGTGTGTGTGTGTGTGTGCAATGTGAGCAGAGGAGGAAGAGGAATTAGGTAGAGAGAATCTGTCTGCTGTCTCTCACAGTTGCCGCAGCCTGAGCTGGCGCTTGCGGGGTGGGTCGGCATTGGCCTTCTAATTTACTTAAATACTTATTCCCCTGTGAGATTGACTCTAATAGGAGTAAAAAGGATCGACCACACACACTTAAACTACCCCCCCCGTTTCCGTTTTTCGCAAGTCGTCGTGGAACCGACGACTGCCATGATGAACCGGGGCCGCGGCCTCCTCTGCACCATCGTCTATTGCTGCTGCTGCCGCTTCCTCGCCCTCCCACGCGTCCGGGGTCGTCCCCTCCCGCATTTTACGGCCCCCCCGGCCGCGTTCGCTTCGTCGTCATCGTCGCGGCGCCACCACCGACGTCTCGGTAGTCCGTTCGGCGGCACCCCCTCCCCGCGGCGGTCGTCGTCGTCGTCGTCGTGCTACTGCTCGTCCTCTTCTTCCGGCGGATTCCCTCCCGAGATGTCGGGCGCGATGAAAATCGACGGTTCGTCGACGACGACGACGTCATCGTCGTCGCCGTCGTCCGCCTCCGCCGACCGGGACGACGACGAGGATCCCCTCGTCCGACGGGGCCTGCCGTCACCCCTCGTCCTGGGGAGCGCGTCCTACACCCGTCGCGCGATACTCGCGGAGATGAACGTGCGTCACGTCGCGGTGGTGCGATCCATCGACGAGCGGGGCATCGGGGATAGGTCCGGCGATCCCGGCGCGCTGGCGCTGGCGCTCGCGAACGCGAAGATGGATCGGCTCGTCGACGAGATGATTCGCGGGAACTGCGACGACGAATTGCCGCCGTCGCGTCGCGCCGATGACGACGACGACGATGACGACGACGGCGGGGGGGGGATGGGAAGTAACAACCGCGCGACGACGACGACATCGAGGATGGGGGGGTGGACGATCCTTACGGCCGATCAGGTCGTGTCGCACGGGGGCAGGATACTCGAGAAGCCGACGTCCGTCGAGGAGGCGCGGGCGTTCGTGTCCGGGTACGGCGACGGCGCGCCGTGCTACACGGTCGGCGCGTGCGTGCTCGCCCACCATCCGACGGGATTGCGATGCGGCGGGATCGAGGTCGCTTCGGTCCATTTCGGGCGAACGATCGCCGATCCCGATCCGCGGCACCTAGTCGATCGTTTGCTCGACGCGGGCGCGCCGATATTGGGATGCGCGGGGGGGCTGATGATCGAGCACCCGTTGGTGAGGGAGCACGTCGTCGCGATCGACGGCACCGAGGACAGCGTCATGGGACTTAGCAAGGACCTCGTGGAGAGGTTGATGGACGAGTTGAGGGAGAAGTTGGACGGGATCGGGGGGAAGGGGGGGGGGGGGGGGACGGCCCGAGCGATGTCGACGTGACGCGACTCGGGTAGGACCGACATTGACATTCCCCCATCAAGAGGGCCTCGCGGACAAGTCATCCCGTGCGGGGGGGAGGGTGTTGCGTTGGAATGTTGGACCCTGAGCAACGTGGAAGGAATTACAAGTCGTTTTCACACATACTTCACCACAAGCAAAAATCTCTTAACAAAAAAAAAAACAACCTCTCGACTGAAACAGGTCATCTTATTGTTTTGTCCAACTGCAGTTCTCTGGAGCAGCGTTGGCATTGCATAGAAGAATTGATACAGCATCTACCTAAGTAGGTGTGCCACGAGTTAAGTGTAACAAATAGAGCAACAACTACATCCCTAAGATGGTAGAATTGAAATTGCTGTAACGACATAAACTTGTCGCGCAATACGCGGCTGATAATCGTATGTGGTGGCGTCGGGAGTGGGTTCTCATGGCAGCCGTGGGACGACGATTGCCACCATGGTCGATGTGAATTCGTTTTAGCAGCTTGTACCTTGACCTAATCCCATGTAGGAACTGTTATTTTTCTGCGTAACTATTGTTAAGGTCAAAATATAAGTTTTTCATTCTCTGTGTATCTATCGTATGGTATGGTAGGTACTCTTTGGTGTCATTTTTTTGTCTTCCCCAAAACTGAGCATCCACCGACCGACGGCGCAGCGAACGACGCGACATAGCAGTGGAGTTGGTCAGAGGTCGCCTACACAGCATCCCTCGAGAGAGAGAACCCCTCCTACATTTTGGCTGCCCCGTGGTTCTAGCTGGGCGCCTCGCTCTCTTGTCTTAGCTACGTCGTCGATAACGGCATCTTACACTAGATTGTCCTATCATTGATAGCGATAGCGAGCAAGAAACATCGAATAATCTCCGAGATGGGTCAGACGAAGGGATTTTCACTGTGAGTCTATGTCTTTTCATTGCTAAATTTACTCCTATCGAGTTGGAAACGAAAGTATTCGAATGGCAACCCGTCCATCAATTTTGGTTCTATTTCCCCCCAACGCAACAATCTCACCGAAGTTTTGCTCGTTCCCTTTGCCCCTTACCTTCCATCCCCCATCGATAAATTGATTGGCATGATTAATGCTCTGACGAACGAATCCAACTACTTTTGCCACGGGACTTCTCCCCGCGCAACAAAATGACGAAAAATGCGAGAGAAGCCTCCTCCAGGAGCAAAATCGAGATGTCGCGAGGAAGCTTGGGACCGCCACCCTCCTAATGTTCACCCTCCCGATAATCGCATTCTACGTCGGACTGTATTACATATTCCCCGATAAAGACGAGCCTCTCATGTGGTCGGGCGGCCTCGCGGTGATCTTCGCGAACGTCGTGGTAGCCGGGTACGTCGTTTCGGCATTTTCGGAGAAGGACGACGACTACGACGTCGATAGTGCGCAACGGCGGGGTTTCGGGGACGGAGACTTGGCCGGTCCGCGGGTAGGAGCCTTCAAACAGCGGACTGATTGATAAAACATGACGATTGGGACATCGTCGACTCGGCGGGCGACGGGGGGGGGGGGGGGCGGGGGGG
>JALLAZ010000089.1:0-33012 GCA_036939755.1 Stephanodiscus triporus
GAGTCGACAGGAGGCGTGGAATCGACAGGGGGACGGAAAGAACCAATGAGGGGAGAGTCATGATTGATGGCGTTGTATATCGCATCGGCGGGAGGACGTGCAGAATCAATGGGGTGCGGAGGGGGGTGAATGGTGGAGCCGCCAGGGCCGACCGTGAGCCAAGGAGTGCCGGTGGTGGTGGGAGGGGAGGGGACGGAGAGGGAGGGGTGGGTGGAAGAGTTAGGGGGGGGAGTTGCACCGGGCCCGCGACGGGAGGGGGATCAGAAGAAAACTGGTGAAGGAGCGCGCGGAGAGCATCAGCGAGGCCAGGGTTGGAGGAGAGGAGGGTGGAGAGGTGGGCGGGGTCGAGAGTGCCGTCAGGAGAGGTGAACGTAGGTTGGGGGGGAGACATGATTGAGGCGAGGGAGTGGAAGGGGAGGGAGAGGAAGGAAAGATGTTGAAATTCGTGCAGACGATGAAAAGTGAGCAAAACAGGTCCAGACCAGGGTGGGGGAGGTGGGAGGGGAGGAGCGAAGAGGCCGGGAGGAAGAAGGGTGGGCTCAAGGTGTAGGAGAAAGGGTGTAGACAGGGAGAAGGGTTGGGGCTGGAATAGCGTCAATAGAGGGGGGTGTGGCCGTGGAGTGGGGAGGAGGCGCGAATGGGCAGAATGTGGGGCTGAATGTGAGAAGGGAAGGGGTGGAGAGAGGAGAAGGGAGGAGTAGGAGGCAAACTTGGAGTAACAGAGGCAATCTTGGTCGGGAGGGAATATAATGGCGGGGAGCAAACGCCGTTGTAGATAGGAATTGGTATGGGGGTAGCGTGGAGGGCCTGAGGGGGGGGGAGGGACCATGGGAAAAGGCGGCGGAAATAGTGGTTGTGGGAGTAAACGACGGGGAAGGGGTCGTATTGAGAGGAGGAAAATGGGGGGAGGAAATGGTGAGAGGAATGTGAGGGCGGAGGGATTTTTCAGGAAAAAAAGTGAGGGTAGGAAGCTGAGAACGGGTAGGAGGGGGCGTGGGGCGGTGTGAAGTAAGATGATGGAGGAGGAAGGGGAAGTGGTGACGATCCGGCGGGCGGGCGCCGAAACAAAAAAGGAAACCAAGGAAATGAGTGCAATGGGGGTAGTGAGGATGTGGGCGGTGCGGGCGGCGTACCAGGGGGGTGGTTTCAATTGGAGGATGCCGTCAATGTGGTTGTAGCGGGTAGTTGTGTTCGTCATACGATTACACTCGCACACAACACGCTAGAGTATTCTTAACAATAGATGCGCCACGCTCCTCGCAACATGCCGAAGCTCCGAAGGAGCATGACGAAAGACAACGGCCATGGCCACCCCCCCACGAGGGACGGCGGCGGCGGGGACCCGAGAGGCGGTGGCGGATGGAGGGTGGCGCTCGGCTCGAACGACGAGGCCGTGGCGCTGTACCGGATATGTCTGGGCGCCGTGCTGTGCGTCGAGCTTGTTTCGCGGTTTCGATATCTGCATCCCTTCTACAGCGACGAGGGGTGAGCCGCCATTGTCTACCGTTCGTCCGGGGACGTTCATTCCTGGCCGGGACGGGCCGACGTGCGTGACGACTTCACTTCCCTCCTAATCCCTCGCCGATATGCATCGCCCGCCCCCACGCACTGTCTCTTCGTTTTTTAATTCCTCCAATCGCCCTGCAAACGACGCGAAAAAAGCACGCTCCCTCTCCGACTGCTCCTCCCCAAGGTCGATCCCATCTACGAGTTTGTGTGCATCCATTGCCGATCGGGTTCCATGGCGTATCAGCGGGCGCTATTGTCCATCCAGGTGCTGCTGTCGGTCATGCTTATGCTGGGATACAGGACGAGATTGGCCTCGATCGGGAGTTGGATATTGTACCTCAGCCTGACACTCAGGAACACGTGGCTCAATTTCATCTTGGACAGGTGCGACGGGGCAGAGGAGGGTGTTCATATTTTGGTGGGGGCGGATCGAGATCTTGTCTCTATTCTCTCGTTGTTTCCCCACTCTCTTCTCTCTCAACTCTAGCATCTCCCTCTTTCCCTCCCTCCCTTTCCCCGTTTGTAGGTATTTTCACCACCTTCTCTTCTACTCGATGTTCATGCGGCTCAATGGGGCGTGGGCAATCGACGGCATGAAAAGCAGGAAAGATGACGCCGCCTCGACGACGTTCGTCACCCCCACCACAATCGCTTTCAAGCTCTTCATCGCCTGGTTGTACTTTGACGCGGGGTACGGCAAGTACACCGATCCATTGCAAGGATGGACGCTCGACGCACGTCCTTTACCGGCGTTGGACACGTACGTCCGACACACAGCCGTTGCGCGATACATGTACGGATGGCTGGGGCCGAGGGGATTGAGATACATGACCCCAACGGTGGTGTACGTCGAATTGCTTGGCG
The DNA here is from genome assembly GCA_036939755.1 of Stephanodiscus triporus. Lineage (NCBI taxonomy): Eukaryota > Bacillariophyta > Thalassiosirophyceae > Thalassiosirales > Thalassiosiraceae > Stephanodiscus > Stephanodiscus triporus. The sequence goes on from JALLAZ010000089.1 coordinate 2,374, forward strand.
TGCCGTCGGCATTCCTAACGGGATTCTTCACCAGGAGGAGCGACTGGGCAAGAATGGCGTTATATTGTACCATCGGCCTGATGTGCTCGATGCACATCGGCATCGCTCTCACGATGAATAATACCTTGATTTTGAGTCTGGCTGCATGCGTAGCGTGGTGCGTCTTCCTGCCGGAGGGGGTGGGCGACGATTTTCGCGGGTTATTGCTGTCGTTGTCGTCAACGTCATCGTCGTCCTCGTCCTTTCCTTCCCGCGGCGGCGGCGGGCCCGATTGCGAAGCAAGCGCAGGCGGTTTTTCCCTCATCATCAAGAAGCACGGAATTTCGATGCTCGTGATATCATCGTTCGTATCCGGATCAGTTTGGTTCGAAACGATGAGCGCGCAATGCAATCAAAGCATGGAGCATATTTGGTCCACCCTACTCCACAATCGATGGAATGTATTCGTTGGCGCAGAGGAGTGAGTTTTTATCTCGTGAGTGAGCTTGTTCTCGAAAGACTAAGGAGCAGAGATGTGTAACGCGCTTTTTTATCTGTATTATCATATCTCTCCAGGTACGTCACGTGGGAAATAGCCCCGGGTCGTTTGCTTGACGGATCCATCGTGGACGTGTGGTCCAAGTCCGACACGGTCTCATGGGATATGCCCGGGGCGGGAGCGCCGTGCACGTCGACCGCGCGTGCTGGTAGATGGAGATCCTTCCCGTACCTCGCGGAGCTGGACGGGGAGGATGGGGAGGCGTTGTGGGGTTACCTGTGTCGACAGTGGGATGCCGAGAACGAGGTGGGCGTTCCTGGAAATGGCGGGAAGAGGCTGCTCAGGTACAACTTCTTCATGCTGCAGGCGGATGTATTGCCGAACATGGGATTCTCAGCCACGAGGAAGAGACTTGTGCATTCTCATGATTGCACATCAGACTCAAACTTTGCGAAGGAAACAAAGGAGGAAAAGACCGGAGGCTTTGACTTTGCGTCTTCTGGGGAATTGTAATGTTTGGGGGGTGGGCGGGCGGGGGGAATAATTTGTCGCATGGATCCTCATACGGTATAATACTGATAGGGACCAAGGATGCACGCGTACACCAGAGAGTGAAGTGTCTGGCAAGAGGTTTGCACCATGAAACCCTTTCATGAAAATGGCATATAACAAATATTTATTGGGGTTGAGGGAATATGGTGGTGTAGGAATCTACGGAGGACTTTGATTCAACCTTCCCGCATAGATTTCTATTTAGTTCCTATGTCTCACTGAGTGTTATCATGTGGGTTATCAAAGTGTTATCAGAGTGGAGTTGAGGGATAATAGTACTAGACCTAAGGTCTAGTACTAGACATGCTGTCTAGCGTATGTAGGTACTCTACAATACTATTAGCCATTTTTGTATTCAACAAAAAAGCTTCTAATCTGTCCTGTGGTCATTTCCTGTCAAGAGAGTCTTGCACATGTTGTTGTAAAATGTGTGCAAAAAAATAGCATGGACAAAACACAACCCACACCCCAACCAACCTCTCTCATATCTCTCATATCTCACAATGTCTTCTCCACATTGCTTGAAGGAGACTTCCCTCCCGCTGGAATAAAATCTGACAGAGACACATTCAAAGAAAAAGCCAACGCAGGCATCATTGACATCAACAACACTTCACCAGCCTACACTGTATCCATTTGAGTAAGGTTCTGAGGCTCAATGCGACCTGATACCTTCCGTAACAACTTTTGTACAAGAGCCGCTGTACTTCAAACTCAGCGAGAGGTCGCTGGTCAAAGAGCAGGCAGTAAGTCTTTCTGTGTATTCGCATGCGCCCGCCACTTCCACAAAACTCACATGCCACCACCACCAATGACAAAGACGATGCCGCCACTGCTGATGATGTTGACGTGACACCAACGACAATGACAAGGAATAAAAATCCCTGCCATCATGCCCCCCAAGAAGAAAACTCGGGACTGCTTCCAAAACCAAAACTGTGGATGCCATCACCGATGCCTTGAAGAAAACCAGTGTGTTGTCACCAAAAGCTCCTGCCTTTGTCCCCTACTTGACAAAGGTCATGGATGCCTACTTCATCTGCACCTTCATTGAGAGTGGCAAAAGGTTTGTCGAAGTCGACTTGAACCCTGCAGCTGCATGCTGCAGCAAGGACGGGATCAAGACGGTACTGAACTCTGATGGCAAGGGCATATCATTTCAGAGGGGGTGTTTTCATCCTTCGTTATGACCAGGCGACTCCAGATGAATTTGGACACTGCCTACAACCCGGGCAGTAGCCAGTTGCCGCCTCATTGCATTGTGTACACCAATTTCAAGAAGGCTGAGGCCAACAACACTCGAGGTGGATTGGTGTGCGGTGAGTTCCAAGTTGTCCAGCTCCCAGAAAAGTGTATAGGATTGGTCGAGCAGAGCTTTGCTGGTTATGCTCCTTCGCCCTTTAAGGTTCCATTCACCGTCACTGAGACGGGGAATGGTGATGAAGTTGCGGGGGAGCGGAATTACATGTAATTTGTCCTGAACATGACCTTCAGGGTGAGAACGGATTTTCAGTTCACGAAGGAGAAAAAGGCAGTGCTTGTGACTGTAGGTACAATCTTATGACATCCTGGAGGTGATGAAGATGAAGAATTGTAGCTGCTTTCTTCATAGTGTAGTGTGTGTTATCATAAATTAGACTAGACATAATGTCTTTGTAAAACCACTATAATCCCTCATCTCCAGTAAGAATGTGATCAAAATGTATCAATATCCATAAAAAAAATCAGAGAGCTTTGAATATTTTATGCATACAATGCACTAAAATTGTACTATTTACACATTGCATTTCCTAGCAATAAACCAAAACTATGAGAAGTGAATGTGAAAGATGGGCCCATTCAAACAATTATCTAGCGGATGCACACTCTTGAACAACATACTGAGGACATATATGGTTTGTACAACATTCGCATAGGGTCAGGTATAAATGTTCCGGATTCACACTAGCCAGGGAAGAATCATTTGCTATGTCGCCATAGGCACACCAACCATCACTTTTACGGGGATGAAAATACCATTGGGGAGCCACATCCGGCATCATGGCCGCCTTCACCAAAGTGGTGGCCGCTGTCGTGGTGGTAGTCGTGCTCGGAGTGGTGGCCGCAGTAGTGGTAGTACATAACGTAGGATATATCTGGCCACATTGGCTGCACGTATCTGAAGAACATCCATGTTTGAAACAGCACTCGCACCAGGATGAGGAGAGATAAGCGGTTTGTTCGTCTTGTGTCATATTGACCAGGGCAGTTATTCTCGTCCTTGAGCCATATGCGCAATGAGTTTTATTTCCAGAATTTAGGGGATAAAAAAACCACGCCGATGTGACTGGTTTTCTTGTCGGCATCTTGGTTGGATTTTGCTCACTGGGGCTGGATTGTGGCGCCGCCGTGTTTTCGGCAGGGGGTGGCGGGGGTGGTGCACCAAGCGTAATTTGTGTCGGAATCCTTGTCGGATAAGAGTTGGTGGGCGGGGAGAATGGTGCGAGGGGCATCGCAGTCGGATGATGCGTCGGCATCGAGGTGGGATTTCTAGTACTAGGCTTCACGGTCGGACTTTGCGAGGGCGTCGCAGTCGTCGGTTTCAAACTTGGATGTTGCGTCGGAATCGGGGTGGGATTTTTAGTACTAGGCTTCGCGATTGGACTTTGTGAGGGCATCGCAGTCGTCGGCTTCATACTTGGACTATCTGTGTGCCCCAAAGCTGCAAGACACTCAGTCTCACTGGCGAACAACATTTTTTCCCCAGTGGTATTCACCAGCATGTAAATTGGATAATTGTCGTCAAAGTTGCACATCACCGTCGCGGTATAAACGGTATCAACGTCAGCCTTCTGGTACCAATATGGAGACAACTTCTTTCCGCACGGAAAGTGCATGCAGCATTCGTCTTCAGAATCGAATAAATAAGTCGTGGTATATTCATTCCCGGAAACGCAATCCAATTGCTTGTAAGGAGTACTGGATCGAATGGTGAATATCTCAGGATACCATGTACTGGTAGTTGGAGACAGAGTCGAAGGTTTGGAGGGCATCTCAGTATTCGGCGCCTCCGTAACTTGGGTTGGCTGTGCGTATCAAAGAATTGAGTTGATGCAATACACACAAAGTTGAAGAGGGACAAAGAGACAAATTAGATGGGGAGAGAGAGTGAGTGTGAGAGAGAGAACGAAATGTGAGTGGTGATATGACATAAACAAGTTGGAAAAGCTCCGTCCCCCCCAACGGATAGCTCCCCAAACATCACATTTTTCGGGGAAACTGGGACTCTCTGCGCATATACAAAAACCGTCGAATTTCTGTCGTTGTTTAACACGTACCTCGTGCGTGGGAGGGACAGATGCGGACGTAATAGGCTTAGCGGTCGGGCTTTTAGTAATTGGTTGAATTCGGGGGTTAACTTCAGCGGGCATCTCGGTCGTCGGCTTCTTAGTGGGCTTCGTTATTCATAGAGTACGTGATATGACGAAAAGTCGACGAGAATGCAATAAAAGCAGCGACTAGATGAGAGAGAGGGTAAGAGAATTTAAGGGAGATACGAAGGATGACATGTCATCGCCCCCCCTCCTCGTCATTCCGTACGGCCGACTTTCCCAATCCCAACCCCAGATATCGCCCAGAGCTCCCCGACCTCTCTCGTTCTGTATAAATCGGATGACAAAATATGGAACCAGATCAGAACTACGCACCTTTAAGGTGGGCTTGGACGTCGTCGGTTTGGAACTTGGAGTGGAGGTCGTCGGCACGGATTCGCCCAGGACATCGCCAGATGGTTTTCTTGTTGGTTTCCTCGTCTTCCCCTTCTTCTTACCGTTATTCTCCTTCAGCTTTTGTCGACCCGTTTCGCGCAGTCCACCACCCTTGATCGCGCGCGGCCTGTCGTCGCTCGCGAAGGACGGAACCTCGCCGGGGACGATTGCATCCGCCGTCGCCGCCGCGGCCGCGGCCGACGCCGACGTCATACCGCCGACGACCGCGACGAGGAGGAGGGCGTACGCGCCCACCCCTCTTCGTCGTCTTCCTGTCGCCATGCTCAAGTTCTCCATGATGTGCGTTTAAAGTTGTGCTCCTCACAAGCTCGGCGTTATTCTACACTTAAACTAATTATTTGTGCGCTTTATGTGCTCACCCTAAATGCGTTGTGAAAGCCGAAAATCTTTTTATCGTGTATCGGGGCCGGATAAGCCTGTCACGAAACTGACCAGGGCTAATCTGTCTTTGTTTTTAACTACCTAATAGTTATTGTATGTAGTAACTCAGAGTAGAGCCCTTTTGTCACTTTGTCGTTTACCAGTCGTGTGACAAGACCGAAGTTGCTTGCTTCCACGTCCAAGAAAGAAGACTGGTTTCCGTCTGTCCGCCTGGCTCACTGTTGAAAAAAATAACAAAATCTCCTCCGAAGACAACACAGGGATGTCTAAGACAGGTGGGGGGGCAATCTTCATCAAGGCGATCGTCGCAGTGTTATTGTGCTCCATCGTGTCCATCTTCTGCTTCGAAACCCGAAGAAGCCCCATCACGCCGACGAGGCAGAGAAGAGTAACGCAAATGGCCATGTCCGAGTCGATGTTGCGATCGACCTACTGCCTGACGTCCTCGGCCGCGCAGGTCGCGATCGACGCCGCCTGCCAAGTGGCGTCGGCGAACGAGTGGGGGGTAACCATCGCCGTGTCCGACGACGGCGGCGTGCCGCTCCTCGTCAAGAGATGCGACGGCGCCTTCCCGGCCTCGTACGAGATCGCGGTCGGGAAGGCTCGGACGGCCGCGCTGTTTCGCAAGCCGACGGGCGTCCTCGAGGACTCGGCCAACGTATCCGGGGGCAGCAGCAGGGCAGCGCTGCTATCGGCCCCGTTCGTGCTCATGCGGGGTGGGATGCCAATCTTCATCGACGGGGCGTGCGTGGGGGCCGTGGGGGTGAGCGGGGTTAAGCCCGACGAGGACGAGCTGGTGGCGAAGGCGGCCGCGGATGCTTTGCTTTCGATATCGTCCAAGATATGACCCGATTACTCTGCTTTCGTCGAGTCGGTAGTCGGCTTGGATTCGGTGTACCTGTTTGCGAGAGTGTTACCTTTTAGAATTATTATAATTCCAAGAGTCATACAGTAACTCGAAAGTAAGAGGTTCGAAAATGTCAACTCCTATTTTCGTGGATCCTCTGGACATCACTGCAGGATTTACAAGGCGTTCAATAGGGCCGTGAATGACATTTTCGTCACGGGCCGCCTTATTACGGTATCATCGCTTGTTATCGTTACCCTGCCGATCATCGCGTCGTGTCGCTGTCGCTGTTAACTACACATCCTGTACTAGTCATTGATTGTTTTTATTGTTGCGTAACACACATTTCATTTGCCCGTCGCCGGTTAGTTGTTGATCACCCTCGCTCCGACAGCGGGAATGAATTGGGATGAGGTATGGTATGGTACGAGTTTAAACCCTATTGTGAATCGCCCCCTTTTCTAACACTTTTTTCGGAGAAACGACAGTCCTTAGTGAATCGGCGGTAATACTTTTATAACTCGGTCTAATACCCCCAACAAGTGTCCAGTCTTTTAAAGCAACTTCTTCCGATTTGATTGATATATGACACCCCTATCTTCGGACGAAGTCTTCTAACTTCAACAGGGGTTTATCCGACAACCAGCCCGAAAAAAAGCAAAAAAAATACAGATCGCGCGAGTGTTAGAATGGGATTATCTCGATAACTTACACACAACCGATTGATCCACATTGAGATTAATTTCTTGTTAACATGTCAAGAAGGGGTGGGCGCGAGGATGCGCGCATCGGACGCGCCGTAGAGTTTTTATTGCGGTGTCAAGGTGCTAAGGTGCCGGAGGCAATGCGTGCCGTGAAATTCACTCTGAAGGAGAGTGCGAACGCGACAAAGCAGATGGCAGTCCGCCGAGCATATACCAAGGCCATCGGTGGCAAAAAGAAGTCCCCACTCCAAGTTTCAGTTGATCCCTCGGCAAATATATCAACTCTATCGCCTCTGACGGAACCTACACCAACTACGAGAACCACCTCTACAGCACAGCTCGAAACGACTCCGCCTCATCCTGATGGTGTTGTCGTGCAAAAGCCGAAGCCGCGGCAGATAAGAAGGACTGCTTCGGGGATGCAGAAATGGCGATTGAACAAATTCGATGCAGCGAGTCATGCAAAGCAAGCATTTAAGAGGGCAACAAGTTGGTATTCAAAGGAGCTGGAGAAAAGCAATGGTTTATCGTCTTATCAGATTTCGAAAAAAGTAAAAATTGAATTCGACGGTGTCGGCCCATCTGCCACAACGCTCAGACGATATGCGAAATTGGGTCTCGTAGGGGAATCGCCGATGAAGCCAGGTGTCAAAAGTGAGATCCCAAAGTGGGCGTATAACTCCCTTTGCGTTGCGTTCGAAAGCTACGTACGCATTAATCAACTGAATAGGAGGGATGACAAACTTACGTTGAAGAAACTTGCAGCAAAGGTCAACGAGGCAATGAAACACAACTATCGTACGAAGCTATTGAACCGTGTGCTATTGAGCACAGCAAAGTATCTCGACGCGTCAAAGATGGAATACAGTGAGGAGCGCAGGATTCGATGGACGACATGGCCAAACATCAATTCTTGGTTCGATAATTGGGAGAAGGATTTGGTCGAGCTTGGGTTTGCATACTACGATGAAGACGAACATCTCATCATACCTGATGAGATGCTGGCCAACATCATTAATTTTGATGAGACGTGTTTGTCAGCTGATGGGAGTGAAGGAAGGAGGGGGGGGCGCCCAGAGATCGTCCTTCATGATCCAAGATTCCCTATGGTCGGAAGAACTACAAATAAAGATAGCCTCACGGCTACAATGATCACCGGCAGCAATGCGACAGGCGAGGCTCTGCCGCCCCACTTCCAATTCCAAACAAAGGCCACAGTGGAAGAGCGTGAGAGGCTCAGGAGTGATGTGTTTGCCTTTAGCCTACGAACTATTGGGAAGTTTGGCACTGAGCATGAGCGGGGATGGGACTGCACATTCGGCATGAATACAAAAGGGGGGATGGATGATAGTGAGTTCGAATCGTACATCATGAATTCAATCCTCCCCCTTTATCCAAATACATTGGACCGGCCAGGTAAGAGGCTCATTTTGAAATGTGATAGTGGGCCAGGGCGACTGCAGATAGATCTGCTCGCCAAGCTGAGACATCTTGGCGTCTACTTGTACCCCTGCATCCCAAATACAACTGCGGTAACGCAGGAGACTGACCGAACATACGGTAAGTTCAAGTCACAATTTCGCAAAAATCTTGAATTGCTTGTGGATGAATGCGTTGAGCAAGGGATTAGTGTCAAAGTGCCGCAATGTAAGCTCTGCCTTCTGGTGTTTGGCGGGGAAGACCCCGACACAAAACTTGTTTTGCCCTCGGCATTTGAAATAGGATTTGGACGTAGTGAATGCCTGAGCGCGTGGGCAAAAATCGGAGCTGCCCCGTTGACTCGGAACTGCCTCAAAGATCCAAAAGTTTCGAGGGCAATGGGGGAAGGTGACGACGAATATGGAGTCCTGCTACGTTCGATTCAGGAGGCAAATGAATATTCTGTGTATGCATTGGTTGAAGGAGGATACAATGGGTCTGCTCTGCAGGCCTTGCTGAAAGCGGTGCCGGAGGCATACACAATGACAGGGATCACCGAAAGGCACTCAAAGGAACGTATTGAGTTACTAGCAAAAGCCAACACACATGGCAAGAAATTTTATGCAACTGGCGGGAGTCATGTTTGTTCAGATGATTTTTTTAAAGCAGAGGCACTGCGTTGTCGGGAAGATCGCATCAGAGAGCTAGAGGCTTTGAAGAAGAAGCGGGAGCAGCAGGCAGCAACAGAGGCAAAGGCGTTGGCAGTTTTGGATGCTAAGGCCAGATGTTTTGAGGAGAACGACTACAGAGGTATGTCAGTGCAAGACCTGGCCACCTTGTTGGCGTGGTACAACATTCCGAAGGAGAAAATGAAAAAGTCGGATATGGTCACACGGTGGAAAGAGATACGCAACAACCATGTCCCACCGCCAACATTTGAGAGATGGATGCCACAGGATGAATTAGGGTTGGAACAACTGAAGACAACAGAGATCGATATGACTGAAACAGCGTTGGGCCGTTATGCGGCTTTGATGAAGAGGAACGCAGTGGCTTCTGTGCTGGATTTTACTGACGCAGAATGGGAGTCCTTAAAGTTGCTGAAGGAGGCTGATGCAGGTGAAAGGAGCGATGTTGCTGTCATAGATGGCATTGATAACAATACTTGGGCATCGGGGATGGAGAATGAGAGGATCGATGGAGAATCGGGTGCACTATAGTTGTAATTCATGTCTAGCAATAAATCTAACACTTTTCACTGTGTCGTACGATATTGCACAGCGAACCCCACAGCTATGCGACGTCCAAGCCAAGCGCAGGGACGATCGCCCATGGTGTGGGGATGATGTGGGTGCGCTTGGTTTGGGCGCAGCGACAGCATCCGCGATGCTTGGGGCCATTTCCGTCACGCACCATGGTCGCGCGATTTTTTGGGCCTATTGTGAATCAGAGGTATCGTATTTATGGTACGTAGGATGCTACGTAGGATTAGTATGAATTCGAAAAAAAAAAATCTGACGATTCACAATAGGGATTAAACTCGTACTTGATATGGTAGTGCTTTGTCATAGCACTATCGTACGTAATAATATCTACTCTCCCTTCTTTCTTCTTTTTCTTTTCCCTTAACTTTGTTTCGTTCCCCCCTTTTTCTCCCCCCTCCCCCCCTCTCTTGTTGCCACGGAGCAAAATGCCTCGACGCGACGGCAACCGGCAACTCCCACCGATATGCGTTTCTTTGCGACCCCCCTCAGAAGAAGATACTGGGGCCGTCTTCGAAGTTTTCACTGCGATAATGACTCATCTGCTGTCGGGGCGCCATTCGCTGTTGGTTGCATATTGAGCGTTGGAGTGGTAGTACGCGCGTCAACATCATCTTCTCATTGTTTCATGGAGTCCGTGCCACCAACATCATCGAAACGCAGGCGGCCGCCGGAATTCGGTGCTACAATACCAACAATAACAACAAGAGGGCTGGCGACGAATAGTAGTAACGACACGTCAATATCAGATGTCGCAGATAGGGAGGACTGCCCCATGTGTAAGAAGTTTAGCGCAGGCCCATGTGGGGAAATATTCAAACGGTGGTTGGCTTGTACGGACGTCCATCCGGGAAGAGACCCCAGTGGAGAGCCGCTGCATCTTAGCATGTGTTCCGACTTTGCCGAAGAGCTTGCTGGATGCTTAGAGAAAAATACTACATATTACAGTAATCATGACGAGAACAGCGGACAAGATCTAGGCTTCAATTCGGCAGAGGTAGATTCGGAGTTGAAGGATGCGTGGGGGGTATTTGTGAGTGAGATGGAAGATGGCGTCGTATCTGGCAAATACATAGTGCTCCCCTTTCCAGAGAAAGTCGACCTCAAGATGGAGGTGCGGTTAGCTACGCGTACAGGCGCGGCCTTTTTCATGCCAGAAAATGACGGAAACCCCATAATTGCAGCATATATCATCGATGATCATTCTGCTGTCATTGCTGCGGGATCACGGGAGGATATGTATATGGAAGATCTTGGCTGTGTACTTCAATTTAAGGTTTTGGATGGTATGAAACGAGTTACAGCACGTGCTATTTACGACACTGATCACGATGGTGTTTTAATCTTCTCTCGTACGGTTTTGGTCCCTGTAAGCGAATGCTGAATGGAATGGAAAATAAGGATAATCAACATCTCATGAATTCAGAACCATTTATCTTCTCAGACAAACATGGGCTAAACAAAATGCTGAGAAATTCACAGCCAACTTATACTGGTGCGACAGCAATGTTTTTTGTAGCACAAACCATTTTATCGATATGTATGATATTGGTTACCCCACCAGAAGCCGCGTTAAATTTGCTCTAATTTTGGGTTGTGCAAATTGAGTTTAAAGGTACAGAGTACCAAAACAAAGCAAAAAATCTCGCTTCTTTTACGTTTTCCCCCCATCTAGAGAGCTACCAATTATTTCTCATTTGGCGATGCAATATTTTGACATTTCACCAAGGAATTTGTAAACCATCTTCGCAGTTGATGAACTTTCCAGTCTCGTCCATCCCGTTCTTAATTACCTCGTACAGCACCCTCTTAGCTCCAATCTTCGGATCAACAGCGCCCTCGATCTCCCAGATATGTTCGTACTTCTTCGTCATCTCGGTTTTGTTGAATCCGGGATGCAATAACAATACCGAGTATCCCATGCCCTTCACTTCCTGCGCGAGCAAGGCGGCGGCCATGTTGCACGCGGCGCGACTCATGTGATGGCCGTAATCGCCGCCGGTGTCCTTATTCTGAGTCGAACGCCACTCGACGCTCCCAGCTTGGGAGGTGATGACGACGAGCTTTGCCCCATCGGCCAACGCCTTGGAATTGATCAGGGCGTTATTCATACGCAGCGGACCGAGGGCGCATATGTTGATTTGTTTCAGCTGCTCCTCGAAGTTCAGCGTATCGTCTTTCACGAGCTGCGGTGTAATGACAACGATACGTGAGTGTTTTGGGTACACGAGGTGGATCGACGCCACCGCGGACAGTCATCCAAACTCACCTCTTGTGGTCCGTAGAAATATCCACTATGTAGCGGTCGGCGATGTTATCAGTTTTTATAACGAGGCATGCGAAAGGAGAGATTAATCATCGTACATTTTCGCCCGTCACGGGTCGTCACGGGCAAATAATATCCGTCAAAACACACTCACGCGTTGTTGATCACGACGTCCAACGCGCCGCCGTCGCCCTTGATCCGCCTCGCGACCTCCCTCACCGCGTCGTCGTCGACGACGTCGACGCCGGAATAAACGTTCCACTTCCCGACGAGCCTCTCCAACTCCGTCGAGCTCGACCGACACACCACGACGGCCGTGGCGCCGATCGCGACCAATTCCCTCACGATCGCGAGTCCGAGTCCGCGGTTGCCCCCCGTGACGAGCACGCGCTTCCCGGACAGGTCCCCACCGTCGTACACCGAGTCGATGTCGAGATACCGGACGTTGCCGTCGGCCTTGGCCTTGGCGAAGCGCGCGACCTGGTCGGCGATCGAGTGCGTGCCGCCGCGCGTCTCGTCGAAGGGGGAGGAGGACATCGCGAGCGAATGGGAGGAGTAGGAGGAGGAGGAGGAGGGGGAGGAGGGGGTAGTGATTCGTTGGGCGAAGGAGGGGGGGCGAGGGATTGCTCGCGCGGTGAAAGCGGCGGCTCTGCCGAGGTGTTGAAGAAGGAGGATGGAGGTTAGACCGGCTTTCATGTTGGAGACCGGTGTTTTGTGAGTGTCGGGGTGATGAGGCTGATGAATGACGCGTGGACGTACATATGAGTAGGTATATTATGGTATCTACGTGGATACGCTGAGTCCGTTCTACTGATGTCGTTTCAATTGACGCCGCTATTTTTGAAGTTTTGATGGCCCGGAATAAGCAAGAAACTACGCGTAAATAATCGTCAATTGTTTTTCTTTTTTTGAGGGGGAGGAGGCTTGAAGTTGAAGGCCGTTGTTGCTATTTGAAAATTTTTGACATGGCGCGAAAAAGACCCTTGTTGCGCGGTTGCGCGGATGAAGAAAAAGGGAGTTTGGATGAGTAGTTGAACCCATCGTCGTCTTTGCGCGGGTCATCCGACACGACGACGTTTTCGCAACAATGATGAGCGCGTCGTCGCGCGGGGCCGGCCTCCGCCCTGGCGACGACGCCGACGACGTCGTCGACCTCCGCCCCTTCGACCACGACGACCGCCGCGACGACGCCATGGCACTCAAGGCCGAGGCGGTGCGTCGACTCCTCCTCCCGTCGGAGACATCGTCGAGGGTGGACCTATGGGAATTGAGGAAGATGGCCATTTCTGAATACGGCCTCGTCGACGGTGAGTCCGCGAGGCGACACGGAGGTGTCCCCCCCCCTTCCTTTTCTCACTTTTTCGTCGCCCTCGCCCCACTCCCTCTCGCGTCGTCAAAAAACAAAAACGAAACAAACGCGAAAAAGACTCGCTGAGGAAGATGGCCTGGCCCAAGCTCGTCGGTATCTCGTCGATCTCTCCTCCCCCCTCCTGCTCATCCTCCCGCCGTCGTCGACCGCCTCGAAGTCCGCGTCGCGAAGGGTACGATCGCGCGGGGGGGGGGGGACCCGACTGCTGCGAGTACGACCACGACGACGACTCGTCCTCGATCCCCCCCCCCCCGACGACGAAGTCGCCCACGTCGGTGGCGGCGGTCGCGCCCACGTCCCGCCCCTCCCCCGACGCAGGGCAGATCGAGCGCGACGTCGCGCGCTCGACGTGGCATCTCCTGTCGGGATCCCAGCGCTCGAGGAACTTCCAGATGAGGAACAAGCACCGCCGTCGCATCGTCGCGCTCTTGAGGAAGAAGCAGCGCCGGCTCGGGGACTTCCTGAATCTCACGCTGGCGATGAGCTGCCACGACGATTGGGACGGCGGGGGGGATGACGACGACGACCACGATGACAATCGCGGCGGCGATGGCGTCGCGGAAGTGGGATTGGACGGCGACGGCGACGGCGACGGCGGGGGGGGCGATGACGTTCGGCTGAGGTACTATCAGGGATTTCACGACGTGGGGAGCATCGTCCTGTCGGCGCTCGGGGGCGTCACGACGTCCGCCGCCGTCGGCCCTGGGATCGTATCCCCCCCCGACGACGCCTCGTTCGAACGCGACGATCCCCTGCACTCGACGTACGCGACCGCCTCCTCGATGGGACTCGACATGGCCTGTCGCGTCCTCCTGCGACTTTCCCGATCGCACTTCCGCGACGCCATGCGATCGAACTTCCGCCACCTCCAGGCGGCGCTGAAGCTCGTTGTCATGCCCCTAACGGCGGCGTTCGATCCGAGGCTGCATTCCCACCTGCACGACTGCGAGATGGAACCGTACTTCTGCCTTAGCTGGGTGATCACGTGGTTCGCGCACGACGTTCGCGACACGGAGCTCGTCAAGCGCCTGTACGACTTCTTCATCGTGAGTCATCCCCTCATGTCAGTCTACGTCAGCGTGGCCATGATGATTCACCCCCTGAATCGCATCGAGGTCCTCGGCGCCGATTGCGACTTCGCGTGCGTACACCACGCGCTCGCGGACCTTCCCAAGAACTCGAGCAACGTCGGGTGGAAGTACCTGCCGGGGGACGGCGGCGGCGGCGGAAACGGGGGGTACACCACGGGGGAAGACGACGATGCGAGCTACGACCCGAGCCTGCAGGATCAGAGCATCGACGACGATGGCAATGGTAGTCTCGTGTCGGGTTCGGGAGCGTTGTCGAGGAGGCCGAATAACAATAGCAGGGCGAGGGTTCCATTCCAGGAGTTGATCGATCTTGCCATTTCCCTAATGCACAAGATCCCGCCGCGCAACCTGATCAACCTGGCCAAGCGCTACCACACGGAGATCACCCTCCGTCCTCTTATGGCCCAATCCTCGTCCATCGCCCTCCTCCAACCCCCGCCATCGTGGGCCCTGGCGTCGACCGCTGAATCGGATTGGGTATTACGTCAGAGGATGCGCAACGAGGGATACGGATCCAATACCAAGAAGCTGAATCGTCATCAGCGTAAGAATAGGCTTAAGCTTGGGCCTGGCGGCGGAATCTCTTCTTCTTCCTATGACGGAGCAAACCCTTCGATGATAACATCGAGTTGCGACATCGGCGTCTCTTGTCCTTTACCACTCGAGGGACTGTCCATCCATGCCATCATAGCATCAGGGATGGGCCCGGATGGAATCGCCGAGGCGAGGAAATCGCGCAAGAAGCGAAGGATGATAGTGCAAAGTTTGGCCGTCGTGGTCCTTTCGTTCTTGGTCGCGCTGGCCAGGAATTACTACTCGGGACATCACCCTGCTCATCCGTCCTCCTCGTCGAAATCGACGGAGATTGTGTCGGTGATGCTGTCAGGTGAATCTGATGCCCCAATCGACCATCATGAGAAGATGTTGCTAGGTGAGGGTGGGACTACGGTCATTGATGCGACAGTAAAAAGCGACAGTGAGGACAACAGCGGCAGACAGAGGGAAGTGGCTGTGGAGGTGCCGGTAAACTTTCCGAAGAAAATTACCGGCGTATGTGTCGATGATGAATCTATACTGGGAGAAGAGGTGGGTAAGCAGCCCAGAACACCCTCTGAATCTCGAAAAGCTGCGACACTTGTTCTTGTCAAGAGTTCAGCCCTGTTTCTAAAAAACTTAAGTGCGCTGCATGATAAAACTCGTGCTCGTCGCTTGCATGAACTCCAACAACACATTGAGCATCTCATGATGCAGGTTATGTATCTGCTGCAAATGGGGTTGGATCAGGCCAATGCAGGACGGTCCAAGTTTGCGCCAATTTTGGTCAAGGGAGTGCAAAGGGGATGGCAACAAATCAAGGTAGGCTGGTTGAAGATTTCCCGAACGATTGAGAGGGAGCTCACATTTGAGTTGGAAGGAGGGGAGTCCTTGGGTTGGGTCGAAGGTGCCAGGAAGACGTGGAAAGAACAGGAGATGACGTTAAGAAATCACGGAAAGATGATCCATTCAGTTGTTTCGGATGTGAGGAAAGTTGCCAAGTTGGGGAAGGACAAGTTCGAGGAGAATCGGGAGAGGCGATGAAAGTGGGTTTGTTTTCATATTTTACGGATGTAAATATTCATGTGCAATCGGAATCACCATTTGGCGGTAATTATGTTCATGCGAATCAAGAATGAAGGACAGTCCAAAGGACCACACCATGAGACATCGAACTATGCCAGAAGATGTATACTCCCGGTAAATGGAATCTTAAAAGGCAAGGAAATACTGACCAAATATGTATCAGACTTTCCATTATTTGTTCTGCGGAGAATCAGAGTATGCCGACGATGTATGATATGTTGGGATATCATCCAACAGACCGGCCTCAGTCAAGCAAATCTATGGAGCTAGAGAAATCGATTCTAACATGATGTATAGATCTCGTTGCTGGCTATCAATACTGGCTCCAATAGAGACACGACCTCCTCCTCCTTTGTACCAGGAGCCAGCCCATTCCTTTCTACAGTGCATTCACTCATCTTTACTACTGCGCCTTTTCCGTGGGTTATTCCAACCCCATCATTTTCGCATATGCAGCACTATAATACAGTTCGTACAATAGGAAATTCAGTCGCATAACTGTGCATCACAGACAGAAATATTTTCAGCTTTGCAGATACTTACATCGATTAATTCCACTTTGGCATTCTTTTCAACGAGAAGACCACTTTTGCCTCTGGAACCGCCGTTGATACTAGCTTTCTCCCACCGTCCACCAGCGCCATTGCTGATGGACACGCAGTTCCCTATGCTACCTCTATTATCAAAAACACAATTGAACATGTCCAAGCGTCCACCATCTTCAATTCTCAAGATTTCTGTCTTGGGGGTCACTCCTGTGGATATTCTGGGGCGTCGAACTGTTATTCCCTCCATCCACCCGCCAGAGGATTTCCACACAATTTCACCACTCATTTCCAAAACCACATGAGCTGGCTCGTTTTCATCGCCCACAAATTTTATTGGCTTGTTGACGACAAGCCCTGGGTCATTAACAAAGTAATGTCCATCGCCCAATTCTTGGTGGAAGGCGAAAATGTGACTTTTTTAAGGGGAAAAGACTGCAGCGATCACGGAAGAACAACCAAAAGAAAAGCTCACCGATTGAGTCGCCTGGGAGTGCTGCTCTATTCGCATCTGCTATCGTTCGAAAATGATTCTTTCCAAGTTTATTCGCATCCATTACGAGAGCGCCGAGCTCAACAGGCCACACATGGAGGACGAAAGATGCATCGGTAGCTGCAGACTTCCATTTTCTGCAAGTAGCTGTGCACTTTATACGCTCTGGATAAGGAATCAAGAAATCCATGATATGTACAAGGGGCTTATGAGGTAACGCCGACCATCCTTCTATTCTTGCAACTTCTTCAGCTTCCAACATCTTCAACACTTGAGGTTTATCCACTAGCACTTCGCCTGTATCAGTGTTGTACCAAAACACATTGCCGCTGCGTTCCTCCACTTTGGTAGTCCAATTTTGACCAGTCAGTTTCCTCCTCATCGTGTCAGACCGGAGCCTTGCTTTTTCTCTGATGTAAAGCTGCCTTTGACGAGGAAGTGACTCTGGCTCTGGGAAAGTAGCCAGCAAATCGCCATCTTCAAACGCCTTTTGTTCTTCTTGAACCTTCTTTTGTTCTATTTCTTCAATGTTCCATTCGTTGTTCGTACTGGTTGTCTGAAATAAACGTTGCTGTTCCACCCAGAAATATTTAGAATAGTAGGGATCGATGTGCTCTTTAATATGCAAGCCATAACGCTCAAGTGGATTCAAGGATTCGTGTATTGTATTGGCATCCATGCCTACTCTTTGTTGCCACTGGGCGAACTCTTTCTCCATCTCTTTCTCGTCATCTGATGCATCCTCTTGTTTCAGTTTTGCGTTGTCGCTCACTGTTGAGTCGACGCTTGCATTTGATAATCTCTTATTCGCTAATTTCGCTACCTCTTCGTCTTCTTTCTTGGTTCCATGAGGTGCCATCTCGCCTCTTATATCCTGGATTGATTCATCGAACTCTTGCAAAGCTTCGGCTGCCTCCTGTTTTGAATTTTGCATAGCTTTTACATCATCTTCATCTTCCAGTGCAGCCATAGCGGATTCTAGCTGATCCTTGCTCATTGTGTCCTCTACGCAAGAATTGGCTAATTCGTCATCTTCAGCATGAATTCCGAGAATGCTTTGTAATTTGTCTTTTGTAAACGTGTCACCCTCTGTCGCTACATCATCAACAGCCGATTCGGTGGGTGTGACGGCATGGAATTTTCCTTCATCCATAACCAAAAAGTCGAGATTCCGTTTCTGCTTGGCCTTGGTTAGAATATTTTCCTCGATAGAATGTTCAGTAATCATGCGGTATATGTGCACTTCTCGCGTTTGACCGATTCGATGAGCTCTGGATGAGTCGCAGAATCAGCAAGAGATGAGAGGTCGGCAGTAAGGGAAGGAGTCATTTAGAATTCATCCTGTACGTACCTATCTTGCGCTTGTGCATCCATCGCTGGATTCCAGTCGCTATCATAGAAAACAACAGTGTCGGCACCAGTCAGGTTGATACCCAATCCTCCACTTCTTGTACTCAGGATGAAACAGAATACTTTGGAGTCATTATTGAATCTGTCCATCAATCGCTGACGTCTATCAACATCAGTTGCCCCATCAAGACGCAAATAGGTGTGACCGTTGAGGTTTAGAAATGCTTCTAACACATCTAACATTTTGCTCATCTGGGTAAATATCAACACACGGTGCCCCCCATGCTTCAGTTCACGCAGCAATGTAGCTAATGTTTGCAGCTTACCAGCATCGAATTGCACTAGTTTCTTGTCAGGAAAGCACATGGTAAGTCTTGACAAGGCCATTCTGAACGGTGCAAAATAATTCTCTAACGATGTTGATGTTTTTTCTGCAAGAGTTTTCTCCGAAATCAAAGAAGTCGAATCCGTTTTACGCGAGAAGAGCACCGGTTTGAAGGTTCTTGCCCTTGGAACGCAAAATACAAACTTGTCAGCTATTTCATCCAAGTCAGCGGCTCTGTCCTCTTGACTTTTTCGCATGGCAAGGAGCTCTGTGGGTGTTGCTGCTATCTGAGGAACGGTGAGATCATCCTTCAAGGGCATATTAAACAAGCCGAGATCGACTGAGACAGCTCGGCGCAGTCGATCGGAATAGGAAAAGACCAATGACTCGCAACGACGTTTGTTAACGCCACCAACAAATTTTGCCCTGGACACCCGTTCGTGCTTCTCGGCGGCCCGTATGCTCGAGAGGAAAGACGCAATACCGTCTTCTACTTCAAGGGAAGGCATTGGCTCTAAAAGTGCATCGTCTGTCACACTTTCAATTATCATTGATTCTGGAGTCATATGCTCCGCAAGCTGTCCCGCAAATATCTGGTCAACAGATGTTGATCCCTCAAATGATGGTGTGCCTTGTCCCATCGTCCACAGAGGCAACCGCAGAAAAGGACTTAGTTGATCCAAGGCAGAATTTGGCTCAACTGCACGTACTACACAAGACGCAGTGGACATTGATATAGGCTCCATCACAAATGGCGTCGTGACAGATCGAGGCTCAAATAAGTCTGGATGGTTGCAAACTTTTCGCAGCTGCATCAAGACGTTCATCATTCCCATGAAATTCCCCCCACTCACCGCCTTCCGCGTCGATGAACGCGCCATGAACTCTTCGTACAAGAACATTTGGCGTCGAGAGAGTTGACATTTGATGATATGCTCGTACTTTCCGGGAAGTTGCTTTTCCACGTCCTTTTTCAGCCTACGCAGGACAAAGGGGCGTATGATCCCGTGCAGACGATTGATCAAATCATCATTGCGCTTGGAAGTTCCTTCTATGATATTGTCCATCGGGTTCGAGAACCAATAGGAAAATTGTTTTCTGTCAGTGAACACGTGCGGCATAAGGAAGTGAAGGAGACTCCACAGCTCCATCAAATTGTTCTGTAGTGGAGTACCTGTCAACAAAAGTCTGCGTTGAGTGTTGAAGCTAATTAAAGTTTGCCATCGCTGAGACTCAAAGTTCTTGATATTATGAGCCTCATCGAGTATCAAGTAGTACCACTTCTTTCTTTTGAATGCAAATGCATCTTGAACAGCAAGCTGGTATGATGTGATAACGACGTGATGGACATTGGGCTTCGTCCACCCCGTCCTCAGCTCCTTTCTCTTCTTTGCATTGCCATAGTAGCACATTACTTTCAAACCTGGGCAAAAGCGTTTGAATTCCACCTCCCAATTGACGAGGCATGATGTTGGCACGATGATCAAATGCGGCCCCCATATACCCTTATAAGAAGCGAGATATGCCAGCATGGATATTGTCTGGAGAGTCTTACCAAGACCCATTTCATCAGCAAGAATGCCATTGAGCCGTCGCGTCTGTATGGAAACCAGCCAATTCAATCCAACATGTTGATATGCACGCAATTTCACCCAATTCGCAAGTAAAAATGGTCTGGTCAGCATGGTCTCTCTCGCCTTTGTTTCGGAAGCCGCCAAAGATGCAAGCGCCGAAATACCCTCGTCACTCTCCTTCTTTGCTTTCTTTAAACCTTCTTCATTGTGTACATTGGATTCTTCCACCAATGAATGCTTTCTTTTCGAAGATTTTTCCTTTGAGGTATCCATGCTATCTGTTAGCTCATCAGAAACGCCATACTGAACGTTGGATTCTTCACCTTCGTTTAGCTGATCATCCATATTGGAGTACATTGCCCTCAACTCGTCGATGGACATCTCTCCCTCCCGTTTCAGCAAATCGATCTCGTCCTGATACGACATGTCGCGCCCCATCCTCTCTTCCACCTCGATTGTGGTCTCGTCGTCCATTTCTTCACCCTCCAGATGGAACTCGTCCTTTTCCTCGTGATCGTCCTCGTCGAGCAGCGTGTTGGAAATCCTGGCTTGACTGCCGCTGATGGCATCCGACATTTTCACCACCCCTTCCTCCTCCTCCTCCTCCCCCTCCTCGCCGTTTTCGTTGTTGACCTTGTCATCGTCATCGTCGTGTTTGTCACGGAGATCTCCTCCTCCTTCGGAGGGTATGGAAGTCTTCCCTTCGTGCATCGGGACGAATCGGACGGACCTTTTCCCATTGGTGCCGTCGTTGCCGCCATCGAATTCGTCGTCCGCTTCCATAGCGTCGTCGACGATCGCCTCGATCGACGATCGTCTCCCCCGTTCTTCCACCCCTCCGTCCACTTCTCCCCCCACTTCCCCCCCCTCCCCCCTCGACGTCGACGTTGACGACTCCCCCTCCCGCCTCTCCGCCTCCCGTCCCTCCTCGATCAGCCTCCGCATCAGCTCCTCCAAGTCCATGTCGCGTTCCTCGAGGAGCTTGCGAACCTCCTCCTCGACCCCCTCGCCTTCGCCCTTTGTGCGTTCCGCATCAAACTCGCTCACGAGGGCAGAATATTCCTCCTCCTCGGCCCGCGCCTCGACCTCGACCTCGTTTTCGGACGGCACGTAACTCCCATCGTCCCCGTCGTCGTCGTCGTCGTCGTCGTCGCGAAAGAAGGAGTCGTCGCGTCCGACGTCCCTGTCCATGCGAGAGTAGTCGACCCTCGACGACATCCCGGCCCTACGTCGTGACGTCGTCGTCCCGCTCGACAGGGCCTCCTCTATGGTGACGACGACGCCGCCGCCATGGCCATCCCGTCCTCCTCCTCCTCCTCCTCCTATCGCGCGTCCGTCGTCCCTCTCGTTCCTGGTTAGCATCTCGCCGTACCTCTCGGTCTGCCTCACCAGGAAGACCAGCCTCCCGTCCATCTCCTTCCGCCTGCCCGATTCCATCTCGATCCGCTGCTTGTATTCCACGACCCGCTCCATCTTCTTCCAGTACCCGTCGCGCACGAGTCGCGCCATCTTCCCCGCGAGTCGACGAACCTTCGCGCCGAAGACCGCCCGCTCGCGAAGTTTGCGCGTCGCGACGGTCGCGCGGTGCTGCAGGACCGCGTTCGACAGTCGCCTCGCGTGCGCGACCTGGCGCTTGCGCTCGGATCGAAAGTCGGCGGACAGCCACGCCATCTCCTTGAGGGCGTAATCCCAATGGACGTCGATTCGCGGGATGGTGGCGAGGGACGAAGACGCGATCGCGGACGACGAGGACGACGACGACGACGACGTCGCGACGGCGGCGGCGGCGGCGGTCATCGTCGTCTCCCCCGTGATCGTGGTCATCGACGTGGGGAGGGCAGGCCTCGTCGCGTCGGGGAACGACAGGACCATCGCGATCATGGCGGCAGTCGTCGCGTCGCCGTCGTCGTCGTCGGTGGAGGAAGGAACGCCCCTCGAGTCCAATTCGCGCAGGCGGGACTGTATGTCCGATTTGCGAATTAGGAGGGAACGCCTCGACGATTCGTACTGGTCGTCGTTTGTCGCGGCGGCGGCGGAGGAGGGGGAGGAGGGGGAGGAGGAGGAGGAGGGGAGGGGGGCTATGACCCCCCCTCGGTTGGGGGGGGCGGTGGTCCCGATCGGCGACTTGACGACGGCCGATGATTTGGCCATGGTGATGCGTGCGTGGGACGACGATCTCGATTTTTTGGTGTGGGAGCGAATCTCAGAATCCCATCGTCTCGGCATGGAGATTGGATAGGAAAAGAGTGAGTTACTTTACTCTACGTATCTACGTGCCTATCTAATGTCACCCCCCCACAATCCACTATGTAACAAATAGCGTGAACAGATAGAATGTGAAGATGAGGGGAATAGTGGATTGTACTGTCCATGCCCAAGTATGCTAAGCCATGGGTTGTGTTGATAGTCAGACAAGATGGGAGCATGAACGCGAGCAGCAGCCGAGGTAGTGGGGGTAGTGAATGAAGGCGGAATGAAATGGTCGATGTCTACTGTATGGTTAGTGTACGTGCCGATGATGGAATCGTAAACAGGTGAGTACATCGGTGGGACGTGACCGAGGATGAAGTCGGCGTGACGATGGAAGAGTGTTGGTTGTAAACTCTTTGTCATGTGGTCCGACATGTTGATAGATGTGTCGATACGTTCTAGTAGCATAAGATCGCGTTCGATCCATTCGCATAGGGAGAAATACTTGATGTCCATATGACGAGTGCGGGTAGTAGGTTTTTGGGCATTGCCCATTGCCGTGCAGCCGTCGTTGTCTTCGAAGAGTACAGTGGCCGCTTCTTGGGGAACGTGTAGGTCCCATAGTACACTCCGGATAAAAAGTATCATTTTGCCAGTGTCGTAGGCAGCCATGAATTCGGCCTCTGTCGATGAGCCTCCTGCAACTGTAGGCTGAAATTTGCACTTGTACGCGATAGTACCGCCGGCTAACCTGATACATGTACCGCCGAACGATCGGCGTGTCTTGACGCATGTGGCCCAATCCGAGTCGGCGTAGGCATGTGCTGTGGTGGCGTCGAACTGAGGGCGGCCGTCAAGGAGGATATCCTGGTGATTGCTGGTGATAGTAGGGATAGGACCTTCAGGAAGTTCGAGGCGGGGCTTGGTGCGCCAGAAATATAGGCCGTCGTCCTTGGTATGATACAGGTGTTTCAACGCACGCTTTAAGCCGTGGTAGTGGATTTCGTGAGGGCAAGAGTTAGATTGTGAGAGTTTGACACTGGTAAAAGCGAGGTCGGGCCGGCAGGTAGTCATAGCCCAAATAAGTTCACCAACGCCCGAGCGATAATTTAATTGCATTGTCTTTGCTAGCTTCTGTTGTACTTTCGGATCTGGATCGCCGGTGGCTGAGTTGAATTTCTTCATAAAGGCAGCATCTGTAGGAAGAGGAGTAGACCGTGCAGGACTGGGATACGCTGATTTCATCCATGAAGTGAGGTGGTGGGCAAAGACTTTGTCGATGAACGATCGGACGGATAGCTTGATATAGTGTCGTGTTTGGAGGATGTCAATTCCGTTGTACATGTCCAGATAGCCTTGGCGCTTAACTGGAATTTTCAGTTTTTCGTCGATCATATCAAGTAGGATGTCGGCAGTTTTAGCATCTGGTGCGGCAATGGCGAAGTCATCGACCTGTCGCATGAACAGAACACGGTTGTCGTTGATCACGCCCGAATACAGGCACGGTTCGTGGACGGTAGGTTCAAGTCCCAGTTCACGAAGGATTGAGTTGGCGTGTTTCTCCCACAATCGGGGGGATTCGGGATGGCCTTGCATAGGGATAACGTGACCGTCAGGTATGGGGGGGCGTTTCTTGTGGTTGACCCACCATTCGTGGAAAGCCTTGTCAGGTCGGATGAAGAAGCCCTGTTTCGGGGGTGGAGCTTCGGCAAAAGCGTTGGAGACGTCGGCCCCAAAGATTAACATGTTCTCGGCTGCGGATATGGCATAAAAGAGACGAGAACTGGTTTGGTCAACGCAATTGGCATAAGTTTCCGCAAGGATACGAACCATTCCCGAACGAGTTGACCCATCGCAGACACAGCGAGCCTTCTTGCGTCCGTCGACAGCTTTAATGGCATATGTCCACACGAGGTGAAAGACGGCATCCTTTTCAGACGTTGCAACCGGTGTTCCGAACATTCCCTGGGCATCATACTGATCAAGTTGTAGATATTCCGAACCCCGCCAATCAGCCCAATCGTCCTGTTTGATGAGCGTTCCGCGAGTGAGGCGCATGGCGCGGCTGACGTAGTTAAGGACACCACCAGAGTCAACGATGTCGTAAGGTGGAGCTTTCCGGAGGTAATCGTCAACCGTCGAGAAGTCCCATCGGTGGTTCAGCTGGTCATGGACCTGTTGGGTGAATGGTGCGGAGGATATGATAGGGAGACCGTCGTGGGATATGGCCTGTCTTATCTCCGGGTGTGAGAATAGGAGGGTCACAGACGATGAGCCAGCAGAGTCGAGAGCCGCAAACGCCACCTGAGCTTCCGAGATGGACGTCACCGCAGTCTCGCCAATTTTGATGAGCCAGGCGCCCTTGATTCGTGATCGCCAACGAGGTATCTTAGCTCCAGGAGTGCTAGGTGTCATACCGCCGAGGATGAGTCGACCATTGACGTGAGCAAGGCAGAGACCAGCGGTCCGATGACGACTGTAATCGAAGCGTCGGAGGTCTAATAACTCTTCGAAGGCCTCGTGGTACGGATCCGGGGACATGTAGATCAATGCCATATCATCGCGACCGATGTTGTACTCCGTGACGATGTCCAAAGCGGTCAGCGGTGGGGCATCTGGGTCGGACCAGACGCGGGCGGCTGCTGCGGCGATCTGACGTGGTAGTGCCGTTTCCCGCAAGGGGAGGGGTAGTGTCCGACACAAAGATGGGACACACCAGCGGGTTGCAGGCAACTTAGGATGTGGGAGCGGAGGCCACGGAGCGTGGAGAACTGTGATGACGTTGACCCCCTCATCATCCGTGAAGGGAGTATCGTCGTCGGCTTCGAGACCAAGGTCATATAGGAGCTGAGCGGCGGGTGGGCGGGCAGGTTGTAGGTACCATGCCTCATCGAATTGTGCATGGTGGCTGCGCTTCACTAAACCTGTGTTGATATCGAGATAGAGAATGTTTTGGTCAGTGGAAGCGTAGCCAAGAAAAATTCCGCAGAAGTCATGACGGTCGAGTTTGCTACGTCGATCGCCGGTCCTTTTTACGCAGACTCTCGAACCAAATAGTTTGAGGTACGCCAGGTCCGGTTTTATTCCATAATATCCTTCAAATTGGGTTTTCTTTGTTTCCGAGTGTACCAGCCGATTATGGAGGTACACCGAGTGAAGGAGCGCCGCAGACCAGTACCGAGCGGGGAGGCCGGAGCCGAACAGGAGGGTGCGGGCACGCACGGCGAACTTATCGTTATAAGTCTCCACGGCACCGTTCTGTGAAGGACTATCTGCACCGGTGGGTTCGAGCGCGTAGTGAAAGTTGCGAAGGAGGAGATCCTGAAAAGCGGAAGATCTCGCGAGTTCTCCACCTTGGTCCGTGCGTACACAGCCGCCGTTCTCGTGGCCATGGTGGCAAAGAAATTCCGAGACAATGTCCAACGGTGGCTCCTTGGTGGCGGTGAGGAAGACCCACACATATCGCGATGCCTCGTCGACAATCAGGAGGTATGATGTAAAGCCATCGTAGGACTTGACCACGCGACCGACGCCTTTTTGTGGACGGGAGTAGTCCGAGGAGGATGCACGCATGAAGCCGTAGTCCATGTAGTAACGCCGCTTGCGTTCCGTCGTGCGGAGGGCCGATCGTTGTGCAGCTTGTTTCCGTGTTCGCGCCTGCTCTTTAAAATCAATGAATCGGAATGGGTGGTATTCGAACACGGAGGGTATTCCGGTGGCGTTACCCGGGAGGACGTCAAGCTGGTGCACGCCCGGTGAGCCGAGGCGGAGGAGCCAGACCTCGGATTCAACCTGTTTAGATTTAGACGTTGGGGTAAAGCGAGACGGCCGACGAGCGGTGTTAGGGACAGAAGGAATTGCAAGGTGATAGGCCGCCGAGTGGGGGCAACGTCGGACAGGCGAGCGGTCAATCGTGAGGACGTTTGTTGGACAGTAATAGAGGCCATTGCGGTAGTCGAGATCCAGTTTCATAGAGACGAGGCCGTCGTGACTGTCGAACCGTATTTGGCCCGGGCGCCCGTCTTTGAAGCCCGTCTGCGTCCAGGAGACGAAGATATCACTAGATGCAAGGATCGCCTGAGGAGAGATGATGGTCTCCACCGCATTCTTGCAATAGAAGCACATCTGCCAATGTGTAGATCCGTCGGAGAGTGTCAACGGAAGATATCCCCGACGAGTACACGAGTCATCCATCGTGGGAGCGTCGCCATTCACGGCCACCGAGATGGGCAGCGGTGGGATCTCGACGACGTCGACCAGAATATCGAGATCCCCCGTGAGACAGATGTTCGCGCCACCATCGATCAAGCTAGAAGACGTCTTCCGAACCTGGACATACGACGTACTATCGTTCCGAAGGCCGAACACCCGGGGTGAGCCAACCACTCGTGTGACACTGTCCATAACCGATGGGAAGTCGGGGATGGGAGCCGCAGTTAAGGCGAAACGACCAGGTGGGTGTGACTCAGATAGTGAGGCGTTAAGGTCGGAATGCAGGTTGAACGGAAACTCGAATGGACGAGTTGGAGAGGTGGGCCGAGTAGGGTTTAGAAGAATGGCATCGATGAGCGAGCCCTTTGGGACGTCTGGAGGTGGTTCTGCCGGTGGGAGGGCCAAGGCATGTGCGGTAGCGGGCAGTTCGACCGCAGGACCAGTATCTGGGCGGATAAGGGCCGGAGCGAGCGCGAACGTACCGGAGGGGGCACGGGTGTTTGAGGCCGGTGCGGGGTCCCCTGATAGAATAGGAGTATGGTCCGACCCGACGCATCGAGGGGGACCGTATCCTAGTCATTCGTCAGCGTCGGCATCATCGTCGGAGGCGGGCCAACATTCCCAATCCATGGCCTCGATGAGATGGTCAGCTGTGATATCTAGCTCGTCGCAGTATGCCCGCATAACCTGGTGGGGAGTGCGCGAAGGTTGCCCGAGTTTATCCCGCCAGCGTGCAATCCATTTCTCCTCGATCGATGATTTGTCACTGTCCGAGAGGCGCTCCTTGTGCCGGTCAACGAATAGCGCAATCGCCAGCATGTCGCAACTCGTAGCCTCGTGGTCGGTGCGTTTACACGCAGCGCAAATGACACCTGGAAGAAACGGACGGCGGCGCTGATCCGGACGCAGAGAGCGGCCCCCAGGAGCATCGCCGGGACGGAAGCCGCGGTCGCCAGGCCGATTACCAGATGGGGCACGATCACGCGAGCCAAAACCTCGACGTTGTTCGGGCTCCCGACGACCGCGAGGCAAGCCACGGTCTCGGTTATCGCGTCCGTGGTCAACGCGCTCGCGGCCTTGATCCAAGCGAAGGGCACGGGGCAGGTAACCTGGACGTGGCAAAACGGGAGTTCGTCCTCGTCGAACGTGTCCTGATCGGCATTGTGATCATGGGCCTTCCAGTCGGTATCCAAGCCGAGGGTTCTGTTGATGCGTGGGGTAGCAAAATCACGGACCCTATTCTTCGCGTGGGTGTTGATCAAGGTAGCAATCTCACTTAGGCGAAGATGATGGGGAAGGTAACCATCGTCAGTATCGGAGCGGAAGGCATTGACTTGAGCCTGCAGGAGTGTCACTATGTCGGCGTACTCTGAGTCGGCGATGGCACGCAGGAAAACGGATGTGCGCGTCCGGGCGTCAAAGAAGTTATTCTTCTTAGCTTGTAGGCGGAAGTAGAGAAGGTGAGCGTGGCAGAATTCGAAGACGTCGGAGTCACGATGCCAGGTGGGAGGTAAGATGGGGACGGTGGGATCAAAGCCTGGCACGGTGAGTTCGAGGACGCGCCACAAGAGGTCATAGCCGTTGTTGGATTCGAAACCGACGGTGGTGATCGCCGATTTGATGTCGGAAGCGGAGGTTGGAAGGAGGCGCGGAAGGATGTCCATAAGGGCGGAGCCGATTTCCGCATATCGTTGTGTCCCTAAGCCAGGTGGACAAAGGCCTTCAAAGTTGAATGCCAGTTTAATCGTATCAAACGGCATGAGCGGCAGGAGGTAACCGGCAGCCAGCTTTTGAAATTTATCGTAGAATTCCACCGCCTCTTTAGCATCAAGGGACCTTAGCTTCGGAAAGTTGACGAGGGCCTTTTCGATAATGTACTCGACCGAGGGACCCGAACGGCCCGTGCGGAAATTGGTCCAGCCGGAGATTACCTTGCGATGAATGAGGATGATGTCGTTGTAGCATATGAGGACGTCTTCAGGGGCCTCCGTTGTGATTGAATCATAACCGCATTCGTGAATGAAATCGATCGTGAGCACGGGAACGCCGTCAAGACCACCGTGGTATAGTGGATGGGCCAGGGTGGCCAGGTCGTATCGGCTGATCTTGAGCGTCCGCGCGAGGCGTTCGCGATCACTAGCCCGCGGCGAGACGATCGGACCCCCTTTCGGACCGCCGATGGCACGTGACGATTCAGTCGGACCGCCCCCGTGTTGACCACCAATGGGGTTGTCGGCAGACTCTGCGGTTTCGAGGGCGAACGGGCGGGGCTGATGAGAGCAATAGGACGTACCAGGGGTGACAGTGTGTGCGCGAGCCCCCCCAGAAGACCAAGAGTCCACGCCATGTTGGTCTGCAGGATGAAAATTAACCCGGGAGTGGTCTGAAGTGCCCTGGGCCCGGGACTTGAATTCGGCAGGCCGAAAGTCGTGGGGATGTCGCTGCAGTGGAGACAGGAAATCCTCACGATAGTGTGCATCGGGTCCATCATCATTCCCACGGAGGTTGGCATCAGGACCGTTGTATCGGAAGGGCGCACGGCGGGTGGCATCGGTGCCATCGTCCGTCCCACGGAGGTTGGCAACAGGTCCGTCGTCCGGGGGCCCAACCGGGGAATCGGCCGTGTTCTGGTGGGTATCGGAGGGTGCGTCTTGCGTAGTCGCGTGCGCAGACGTCCCAGCCCGGGCGTTGGATGGAGCAGAGAGACGGTCT
This sequence comes from Stephanodiscus triporus, assembly GCA_036939755.1. NCBI lineage: Eukaryota > Bacillariophyta > Thalassiosirophyceae > Thalassiosirales > Thalassiosiraceae > Stephanodiscus > Stephanodiscus triporus. The sequence goes on from JALLAZ010000089.1 coordinate 31,531, forward strand.
AGGACCGCTTGCACCGTGGCGCCAATTTTGTCGACGGCAGTGGTGAGGTCCCGGGCAGATTCATGGATTTCGTTGTGGAGGTCTCGGCGAAGTTCGGGGATTAGGTGGCCACGAACGTCGTTGACGTCCAACCGAAGGGCGGAGGTTGTAGATTCAGTGGTAGCTCGAAAGCCTTGTAGCTTGGCGCCGGTGGAGGCGATGTCCCTTGTGACTGTGGTAATGTCGCCCTCCAGGCCTGTCACGACAGTCTCGACGCCATCAACGCGGTGGGTGAGGCCCGTCATGGCACCCTCAACGCCATCGACACGGTGAGTGATCGTGCGAAGAGCAGTGCTTTGGTTAGCCACGCGGTCCGTGACAGCGGACAGGTCGTTGGCCAGAGACGTCACGCGCGTATCAACCCCTTTTACACGCTCATCAACCTCCTTGATGTTGGAAGCCAGAGCTGTTACCGAGAATTCCAGAGAGGTGGATAATTTTTCAAGCACCGAGTGGATGCGACGTTCCGTTTTGGAGACCCGATCGACTGTGGCGGACCAACGGTCTATGCTCTCCTGCATATGGTCCCGCTGTACAGCATTTAGGGTAGAACGGACGTCGTCCGCGGCCATATGCCCACGGCGAAGCGTATTCCAAATCCGACGGGTGGTGGCGTCGGTGACCTGATCTTCGGGCCACGCGTCCAGGAAGGTGGCAAGGAAGATGTCCGGTCGTTCACAATCGGCCGACGCAGAATGAGCAGATGAATCCGCTGTGGTTGGGTCTGTGGCAGTGGGGCTGACGTCGTCGTCGGAGGGAGTGGGGGAGTGCGGGGCTTGGAGGGCCGCGAAGCTATTCCGCGTGGGAGTGGTTGTAGGCACCATCGGCTGTACCACCGCAGCATGGGATGGTGTGGTGCGTTGACCACGTGTCATCGTGACGACCGAGAAGCCAGGATCGCCCTCCAGGGTCGAGGGGGTTAATAGAGAAGGGCTGTTGGCATCCAAGGAGTCCTGGGAATGGTCCGGGGAGCGAGCCGTGGCCTCGCCGGGGGGCTTGGGGTTCGCAGCACCGCGGGGGGATCGAGTCATGGTCTCGTCGGGGGGCTTGGGGTTCGTGGCTCCACCGCCCGAGGGGGGAGGGGGATCGTTGGGGACACGACTGCGAGAGCGCGTCCGAGGGCGAAGGTCGGATGGGGGGTTGATCATTGTCGCCGCCGTCGCCGTGGCGTCGTCGTCGTCGGGGTTGAGTTTAGAACCAGAAGACATAGTAACCGTGGTAAATGGTAAGGGAATGAATTGTTGTAGATCGTAGTTTTTTGGGGTAGGGCACAGGGAGGTGCCGAAATTGTGCAGCCAGGAGGCCGACCAATATCAACACGGAGGGGGTCGGCGGACGAGCCTGGCCGGGTGGAAGGGAGGAAGTTTTTATGTAATGGACTCGTAACCTCTCAGAATCCCATCGTCTCGGCATGGAGATTGGATAGGAAAAGAGTGAGTTACT
>JALLAZ010000090.1:0-27166 GCA_036939755.1 Stephanodiscus triporus
GACCTTACGTGAGTTTCGGTCTATGTTACTTGGTGCAGAATTGCATATTCACACCAATCATAAGAATATCCTTCACGTTGGTGATTTGTCTCAACGATGCCTTCATTGGATTTCTTATGTTGATGACATGGTCCTGAACTACAATATGTCGAGGGCCCAGCGAAAGTTGTTGCTGATACATTTTTGCATCTGAGTCGGAATGACACCCCAATGAGAACATTTGGTAAATGAAAATCTCATTCGAGAAAATAATAAGTGAAGATGCTATGATAACGCCCAAAATCAGAAGGTTCTAAAAATAAGACATAATCCAAGCAAATAAGACACAGGACCGCTGGTCCATACAAAGTACTACAAACACATGTGAATGGAACGTTAACTATTGAATTGAAACCAGGTATCTCAAAGAGAATCAATATGTGTAGAGTAATTCCTTATAAAGAATAACCGCTAACTTTCCCAGCGATGTGGCACACCTGCCTAATGGAGGATAGTCAGATAGGTTTGTCAAGACACTTTTCCTATCACAGAACCAAATGGAGGACTAGGATAAAACTCAGAGATGTTCATCTTAGTGGGGAAGAGTGCAGTACCCATACGCCCCTATGTGGATAGAGAGGGCAGTCACATATACGACTGGGTCTGCACGCTGGCCTAACCTGCCTAACGGAGGATAGTCAGATAGGTTTTTCAAGATGCTTTTCCTATCACCAAACCAAATGGAGGACTAGGATAAAACTAAGAGGGGTTTATCTTAGTGGGGAAGAGTGCAGCACCAATCTGTCCCTATGTGGATAGAGAGGGCTGTCACCACATATACAACTCGGTCTGCACGCTGGCCTAAACTTAATATACTTAAGGGGACCAGCTATATTATATCTACTTACCTCTCTGGCCCAAGTAGGTAGGAGAATTCTATGGAAGAATTTGCTGCTGACTCAGCTAGTGACTCAGCAGAGCCCCTTCAAAACTCTACGCTAAATAATCAAAACTAAACACACAATTTAATCAGTCTTCTAGTTTTAAGCATTCACCTCTCTTCTGTGAGGTAATGCACCTTCTTAAACAGTGATATCCCCTGAGAGACCATAGTTGCTAAGCTGTCTAAGGAGGGGAATTGTGAGAAAAACCAGGGACTCATCTCACAAGGTCTTGCAGCGAGACTGACCTCTAATGATAATACTGTATGTACGTAAGTACATACAGACATACATACATAGCAAGACCATTTCAATTAGTGGGACCTCACAGTTAGTGGGACCTTCAAAGAGCAGTACACAGGGGATCCCACAAATTGTAGCACAACTGTAATGTCTTAGCGCAAAAGAATTCAGCAAACCCCAGGATGGCAAGTACAATACTCCTTCACCTCTTTGAAAGACAGTCTGTTGATGCAACATTCTCCGCCGCTGAACATCAGCGATGGTGTAGTGCTCGAGTATGACTTAGTAAACGAAGATTATTCATTAAAAGTGAGAGTAGCGGATGAAGGCCTTTTCCCATGCTATTTCTAGTGGTTTCCCCAGAGGCGTAGTGCTCGATAAACTCCTGGGCACCATGGGCCGTCGTCAACTATTTTGATTGGTGCTCGCTCACTCGTTCTGCCAGCGGTCAGGGTTTGACCCTTGGCCAATGGTCTGCCCTCGATCAGCGTTATTTGACTTTCCCCAACACAGTCAGTGTTAATCCTTTTACTTTATTCTGTTTAGCTCTCGTCTATTCAACTTTCTCTGTATTCCACCCAAGCATCAATCCATTCATATTGTCGAAGTCTACCTCCATCCACTCCCCGCCATCTTCATCTGTGCTTTTTTCTCCACGTTCATGTCGCGGCAATAGTATTCCTCTTAAGAGCTTGTCCTCTGTTATTAATCGCCTCCTGCGCATTTTTTCCATGTCCGCTCTACTTTCGAAGTTTTGGACGATATTCAATGGTATTGCAATTTTCTGTCCAATGCAGCTTCTACCTTCGTTTGTAATATGTCCTTCTTTTGTATCTTTGGGAAGGTATCTACTATTCTTCAGTTTCCACAAAGGTTGCACAATATCTTCCTGCTGTTGCCGCCGCTGCTGCTGCTTCACCAAAGATAAACGACGTTCATTCCAAAATGCCCGCACATCATTCCTACCCCACTCTTTCGTTGCATTATGCAGTGCACCAGGTCTCATATTTCTTTCGTGTACATCTACAAATCCAACTAATACGATTCTCTGCCCTTTGGAAACTACATGCCCTCCGTGCAGCAGCTTACCAGAGTGGAGGGTGACATATCCTGCCTGTGGTGGTTGAATAACTCCCGACGATAGAAGTACGGAGCCAGCGTCATCATATGGTACAACAACATCTAAAAATGCATCAAAGATGGTGCCACCGCCTTCAAACTCATTGAGAGGCGATAGTAGAACAGTGAATGACAACAACGAGCCATCACGATGAAAAGCAAGGCGGTCCATTGTATTTCTGTCCTCGTCAGAATCATTACTTTTTGATTTACCGTCACTTTCCTTCCCTTCGTAGCTCGCACAGAATAAATCTAAAAAAGACATATCTTCCACATCCACACCATACGCATCGCTCAATGCACAAAATACACGTTCTTCGAAGCGTATTCCGCTTGGCCCCAAATATTGTAATATTTCACTTTGACAACGTAGAGTAAGGACGCACAAGGAGTTATGCAACCGACTAATAAATGCACAGCAGACCAATTCGAGATCAATCACCTACCACGATTCTTCTATGGCAAAATCGACAGTGGGGTAGCTCGCATGTCGTGACGAATCTTGTCGATCCCAACTTTGATTTTCCGTCGCGTGGTTCCGTGCCAGCTGGAGCAATTCGGACGTTTCCTCATCCGTCAGAAGAGGTCGAATGTGTATTTGATGCAATGGAGACGGATATCCGCCATCATTCTGGTCATCGGTTCGAACAAATGGTGGCAAGGTTACAATGTGGAGTTTTGATTCCTCGATGTATTCAATTGAGGCTGTGGTTGATGGCACCGCCTCTGTGGTGATAACTGAAAACAGTGAATTCGCTCGACGTAAAATCGGGAAAGGTGATGGCGGAAGCAAAGTATTCCAACCATTATTTACGTGCCTTGCATGGAATGCCTCAACAAACATGTTGATAATTATCGCTTGATCAATTTGTAGTTCGTCGCCTGCCCTCCTCTCTTCCCTGCAGACACGTTTGTCTCGCCCAACGCCAGGTTTTGTGGTTGTTGGTTTACGTATCTACTTAAAGGTATCGTACTGCGGTTTACTTAAAGCTCTAAGTATGGTGTATGATACCACATCTACATATGTTCTCTTTAAGAGTACCTAGTAAGCTTTCTAGAGAGTGAGAGAGCACCCGCGAAGTACCTGCTTAAGTCAAGGCAAAGTCTTACACAGCACTGGCAATAAAAACTATTATTATATGTGTTGATTCTTTGTGTTCAGGAATAGGGGCAGCAACCTTCAATAATATGTTGCATTTCTTGATCGATACATGAGGTAGGGGATGGATTGGACGTCCATTTTGTTGAGCTACCATATACTGGCATCCTTGAAGGGATAGGAGATCTCGTGATATCTAGACCTGATGCCGGTTCTATGCTCTCCCTGTACAAAGTCCAGAGACGTTTGCGAGTAGATGATACCTCCATCCAATCTATGTCATAACCTGTGTCTAAAAGTAAATTCTCGATATCAGTGTGCCAATCATTTCGATACCCATCAGAGGTTTCGAAGGGGACGTATCCCGCAGACTCCGATGCGTTCAAAAGCGCGGCTAAGGCAACGACTGATTTCCTTGAAGTAACAAAAAAGTAGTCGCAGACAGACAGTTCTGCGAAGAAAATAGCCTTGTCAGCAATTGCGTTTAGAGATGATGTTGAAGCACCAGGATGCAAGAGAGAGAGAACCTGAAGTATAATACCCTGGGGCGTTGATGGATTCACCAGCCAAGTCAATGAGTGAGTCAACTCTTTCTCCATGCTTATTAAATCATCAAGGCCAAAGTCACCCCTGCTAAGATCAGGAATGATGCTGCCAACCTCGCGCCACCGATGTGGGTAATGCACCTTGATAGCAAGATGGAGTGAGGATGCAGATATGAGCTTGAAGGTCCGCCTATCTGTGCAGTAATTCGTGGAAAGTACACGGTCAATGTACGATAATGCTATCGAAACCACTGCAACGACATGAAGCAACGGAGAAGTTGAAGCAATTAGTTGATAGATGCAGCGAATGGCGTAAGCGTCACTTAATTCAACGCAGGACATCAACTCACCCTCTCTATCAATGGCGTAATGATCGGCAACACGATACATCCACTTGCAAATCGATGAGCGGCAATTCGCATCGATGCTTTTGGGCGACTTTCGCTTCTCTTGTTGCGGCGAGTAAAAGCTGAGATAATCACAGCATCTGTATCCGGCCCGTTCCTCTTGGGCAATCATCTTGTACAGCTGATCATATAGTAGATCTCGTGAAGATTGGGCTTCAACGCCGTAGATGATGCCACCTCGAACGTTGCTCCTCGGCGAATGAGAGGGGAAATGATCATCAAACGATGAGACCATTCTCAGCTTGAGAGACGGCGCCGACATAACAGCTGGAGGATCCATTTCATCTAACTTTGATCCAGCGACACAGAATAGCAATAATAGATTGAGGGTGAAATAATGCCAGCAGTATGCTCTCAGAGCATTCCGACGAGAAAATGGTGCCTCGGCGTAAAAATTGGCAAGCACTTAACTCAACAAATGAACGGATTACAGCCTGCCGTCAAGGACGGTTCAGTGGGAGAGGAGCATAAGTCCTCAGTTCGTCGTCGTCTTCGTCGTTCGTCGTGGGGTGATCGCTACGGAGGAGGAATTCTCAAGAAAGGTGGGCGGCGGGGGACAAATTTTGGTTCAGTTCTGAAGGAATCCTACGTGTAAGCTTTTGAGCGGGAGAAGTGAACGATTGTTTTGGGCTTTTTGAACGTATGTACATCTGGTACACGATGACGCTCCGCAAAATATGAATTTGCGATTTGGAACTCAAAAATCTTTGTACAGCGGAACAAATAGCCCTGATTATGTGTATATCTCTTGTAAGAGACAACCACTCCGACCCCAAAACCTGCGCGCGGGCACACAAGAGAACAGGTGGCCAAAAAAAGTTAAGGTCTGCCTGACAGCTCAATTCCACACAATGGTATGATCCACCTGCGATACCACGCATGAGATCGTTCTTGACGGCGGCCGGCCACACTCCGAGAAATCCTCATGATGGCTCCTACCAAATGGTGTCGAATTTCGGCATTTTTACTCTCCTTCGCCCTGCCAAGTGCGTCTAGTTTTTTATCGGTTAGTAGGCGGTCAGTGAATACACTACTGCCGACTTCTTTATCTTCTCTAACATACGACGATACTGGCACTGGCGTGGGCTTAAACAATGCGCTTGACGGGGTCGCTGACTTCGAGGAGTGGTTCTCGTCCAATATGTCTTCAGGAGCAAGGGTCAATAGTATTCGACATGCATTCTTTAATTCCATGGGTCGAGGACTGCGATTTACATCGGCGAAATCATCAGATTTGAATAGGGTGGCGGTGGTCCCGAGAAAATTAGTTATGCGTGTACCGTTTCCCGACGAGAACGACAAAGTCAGCAGCCGTTCGTGGGACACCATTCTGAGCTGTAAGTTGTGGGAAGAATGTCAGAAAGGCAAAGATAGTGTATATTACGGGTAAGTTGCATGCTGCTGTGTCGTACATTTGCATTTTTTTCTGGGTCCTCAAAATGGTGCAAGAACTCAGCATCATTTTTCAACGCATGATGCTGATGGCTGATGGGTCATAGCTACTGTTCACTCCTCACGCGTGGGGTCAACCTCCAACCAGAGATGACAATGATGTATCCATCTACAGCCCCGGATGCTTTGCGGCATTGGACAGAGGAACAAAAATCACGTTTGAAAGAATCTGAACAGGGAAAGAAATTGTTAAATTTAGAGAACGAACAATCTAAGAATTGGAGACAAAAATATGACTCGTTGATTGCACGGGAAAAAGAAAAAATGACTTATGAGAATTTCCAATGGGCTATGGAAGCTGTTCATTCGAGAGCGTTTCGGGGAGATTTTGGTGGTAAGGGTTTACTTCTGTTTCGGTTATCATTTATTTCTCAGGAACCGTATTGACCTGCTCACATTCATACACAAAATAAGCACTTGATGGCGGGGAAGGAGGTCCTCTTCGCAAAATCGCGTCACTTCTACTTCCGCTTAGTGCTCTCGCATTTGGAATTGTCTACGCTTCTGACCCCTCCATGGATCAATATTTCCTTCCGCTTGCCATCGTCGCTGCATCTCCTGTTGCTCTGACAATTGTTGCTGATCAGAAAGGTTCCAAGGAGGCAGTGATGCTACCCTTAATTGACTCAGCAAACCATCTTCAGGAGGCAGATAGTGTGATAGAGTACGACCCAGCTGTAGATGCTTATGTGCTATCATTGGGGAGAAAGTGCCTGGTGAAAGAGACAGATGAAGCTGTGGAGAGAGCGCAGGTCTGCATCAGCTATGGCATTAGGAAAGATTCTGATTTGCTCATGAACTTTGGGTTTCTTAGGGGAGTTACATTAGAGGGGCGAGTGAATGATGAGATAAGCAACAATCGAGACGATATACGCAAGCGGCTGGCAGATGAGTTTTTACGAATGAACCCCTAATCGATCGTTACATCGTCAAGCAAATCAGGTAAGTAAAAAAGACTGAATCATCGTGACCAAGGTTGTGCTATCATTATTCACTCTTCTTGACTCCATTTTTCTCCAATGTGATTGGGGGAACTCCTGCCAAAAATATCTTGACGAGAAGGAACAAATGTGAAAGTTGCAATATCATGGAACTAGCTCCCGTAGCAGGATAGGTATTGAATGCATATTCAATACCGAGTATTGCTATAAGACTCGATAGGACGTTGAATATTGACATAGGACTCCCCGTTGCAATCCAGTGCATTGCCGGCAAAGAATGAAAATACCAACAGTAAAATTGATAGTGGAGTGTTCTTGCGAAAACTATTCCGATATAATTTGATACAAACATTGTATAGATGATATATTCTGGGCTCAGTCGCAGATTGTCATCCCTTTTCTTCGTCCAGCACATCCACTCTCGTGTTTTGGTCTGACCTCGTTGACAATTGGAGGCATTCCACCATTTCACACCAAGGAACAATAATGTTCCCAAGTGAGATATCAACAACACTAACGCCCAACGCTTGGAAACAAATAACTCTTCCGAAAGAAACTTCCAATTCACTGTCCATTTGAAGAAGAAGATGCGATCGAACTCGAAAGCCTTCTTGATGTAGCTTACTGGATACGTGGATAAAAATGGCCATCCAAGAACCAACTGTACCAGTGCGCAAATTATTAAGTGTTTCGCTGTTCCAGATATCGATTGGTTCTTCTGGAGTAGCAGCAGCAGTAAACCGGGTGCGAAAAGCAAAACATTCATTTTTATTGAAACCGCCAAAGAAAACACCACGCATCCCAATAACCATGCATCCCAGCATGCAAATAGATACATTGACAAGTGAAGTAATGTCATGGCAGGCGCATCATTAAACAATCGTAGGACAAAGATGGAATGTACTCGTTTGGAAAGACAGGTGAAACCCATGGCTACGCGCCAGTACCAAACTTCCGTGGCGGTGCGGGAGGAGTGCTGCTTTTGCTCATGTCTGCGTCGCATTTCGAGAAAAACTTTATGGTACAAGGCGAGCACTACGGAAGCGTTGAATAAATAGAGCGCAACAAATAGCCATTGGACTCTCCGTATCGCCTCAGCCGAGGTGCTTCCATCCAACACGCTTTCATCTGAGCCACCCTGGCTATGAGCTGCCAAAGACTTGCACCATTCGTACAGGTACAAAAATCCGGCTGGATAAACAAGCGGACCAGTATCTCCCTTAATATTAACATAATCGCGCTCGCCCGCTTGATAGGTTGTCACTTCTTGCATGTACGCTACCCAATCGATTTCCGTGTAAGGTACACGTAGGACGATCAGAGTTGTCATGATCGCCTCTGCGGTGAAGAGGATATAAATAAAGGGAAGATCATATGCAGGCTGTGCCAGTTTGTGGTACATATTGTTTCCGCCGAGCCGCGCCTGCTGCCAGTGTGGTGAGTGCTTAAATGGCATTCATAACCTGTCGGCGCCTTTCCTTGGATGGAGGGAAGGGGTCGGGTGTATCTTGTGTGGCAGACGTGGCGGGAACCTTCGGAGAACCCCCCCAAGCGCGCGCTTGGTGGTCTGGTAGAGTACATACCATACCTCTAGGTATCGTAGCTCGGTTTACGCCACATGACGCCACATTTGCTCTTTGCCCCCGTCGATAGCCGTCGATCGCCTCGACCTCAGCCGCACGCCATCCGATGACAGATATTCACACTAACTCACTTCTCCACTCCTTGTAAACATAATAATATACCATGGACGACCTACATACGGTGGCGCGTTGTGCAGAATGTGGCGAGGGTGGCGCCGGCCTCAATATGTGCAATGCGTGCAAGCAAATCAACTATTGCAGAGAACTGGCCGAGTCACAAAAAAGAATGCAAGCAACGCGCCGCCATACTGCATGATGAGTCCCTGTTCAAACAGTCACCGCCCAAAGATGATTGTCCTGTCCGATCTGCTTCCTGCCAATGCCTTTTGAATATCGAGAGAGTGCAAAGTGCTTTACCTGCTGTGGAAAAATTGTGTGTAATGGGTCTATTTACTCCTATTTCACATCTGGAAATGAAAAATGCCCATTTTGCAACGCAAATGCAAAGACTTCAAATGAAATCATACTCGAGCTACTGAAGAAGCGAGTGGAGGCGAATGATGCAATTTCAATCGATAACTTAGCTTGTCATGATGCTAGTGGATCCATTGGTTTGCGACAGGATTTGAATAAGGCATTAGAACTCTGGACTCGGGTAGCAGAGCTCGGGTCGTGCATCGCTCATTGTACAATAGGTGGTACGTATTATCAAGGAGTGGGAGTAGAGAAAGATGCGAAGAAAGGCATTTATCACTATGAACTTGCAGCCATGGCAGGGAATGAATTAGCAAGGTTCCACCTCGGGTGTATTGAGTACGAATCTGGTAATATGGAAAGACCCATAAAAATATTGGATTATTTCGGCATCAGCTGGTTATAGTAAGTCAATTTTGGCGATCAAAAAATCATTCGAAAGGGGGCACGTTCAAAGTGATGTGTATGAGCTGACGTTGAAAGCCTACAATGATTCCTGCGCCGAGATGAGGAGCTAAGTGAGAGAGGATGCTGCTTTTTTTACGAAAATGTCTTGGCCACGTGGAAGCTAAGTTAGATGTGTGGCTGAATGCCCGCCCGCCCGCGCTAGACATCATGTATCAAGTATCTCTATCATTCAGAAGGGACCAATAAAAATCCCATGGATTAAAGAACAAACGTGCTATTACTCTATTCAAAGTGAAATGATTACATTACCTACTTCTATCATCACCATTCGGTCTCTTTGTAGTCCTTGAAGAATTTTCCGTAGTCCTTCACAACCTTGTCACACTCGGGTGTTGCATCCGAATTGATGCCAACGAAGACGGGATCGAGAATCCTCGCGGCAGCATCCACCTCATCAATGGGCGTCTGGAAAAGATTCGTCTTTGCTATTTTGCTCGCCTTCTCCAATGGATTCTCGTCATTGATCCATCCGGTATCGACGCTGTTCATATAAATCCTGCTCCTCTTCGCAAGATCCTCGGAGGAGGTCCGAGTGAGCATGTTCAACGCCGCCTTGGCCATGTTCGTGTGTGGATGGTTGGGCATCTTGTAGCGGTAGAATTTACCCTCCATCGCCGACACATTGATAATGTACCGATCGGGCCTGTTTGGATCGCCGGCAGGAGCTTCCATCAGTGGTTTGAGACGCGAGTTCAACACGAACGGTGCGATGGCATTCACAAACATGCATTCCATGATTTCGGGCGTCGACACCTCATCCATTTTCAGCAACCACGAGTTTTGCGTTCGTAAATCGAGTTGCTGGCCGTTTATGTCGGAGAGACCACTATGGTTAGATCAGGTAAAAGAGAGACATTCAAGAAAGATGAGAGGAGTGGAGTCAACTGCACTACATCGAAAATCACTGGGGGGAATCGACTTACCGTGGCATTACCTTTTCATCGACGCCAACGTCTTCCGGGACAATTTCCATTTGAGACATTGCCACCGAGTGAGAGATGCCCGTTGATTCGAATGGCACATACTCCTTGATTGTTGGGTTTTGCCTTGCAATAATGTCGTCGCACTCGGGAGCTAATCGTTCGTCAGTAGCCTTCGTCGACGAATCGCCGCCGAGCAACAGACCTCGTCGCACCACAGGACCGGCGATCGAAGAACTCCCCCCATCGGCGATCGCACACACTTCGTGATCGGACTGGCTCGCGACCAGACGTCGCCGTATGCGCTCGAAGTCAACGCACCCCCTCAGAACGTCGCGATGCGCCTCGTCGCCCCCCGTCCAGAGTTCCCCCTCCCTCAGCACCAGCGGCGCGTAATACCCCCCCGGACGACGGACCGTCTGACACGCGTTGTTGATCACGACGTCGATCCCGCGATCGCCGTACGTCACCCTCAGATAGCGCGTGAACGCCTCCAGGCCGGTGACGTCCCGCAGGTCCAGGCCGTACACGTTCAGCCTCCCCCTCCACGCGTCGAAGTCCTTCTCGCGTCGGTACGCCGCCACCGCGTTGTTCGGGAAGCGAGTGGTCGCCACGACGGTTGCACCCGCGCGCAGCAGCTTGAGACAGACATGGTACCCGATCTTGACCCGCGAGCCCGTCACGACGGCCACCCTCCCGGACATGTCGGCGGACTGATGACGCTTGGCGTAGTTGTACGGTGCGCACGTCGGGCAGAGCTGGTCGTAGAAGTGGTGCATGATTCGAAAGCGCGCCTTGCACGAGTAGCAGGAACGCAGTTTGGGAAGGACGGTTGTCGTGGTAGTATCGTCGTCTCGATCGTTCGGGTTACACCGCGAATCGTCGTCGTCCGTGCCGCCATTCGCGGAGGAATGCCGCTTGCCATTGGCATCTGCATCATTCCCATTCTCCAGCATTTTGACACCGTAGTCAGCAACTGCGCCATTTTCGTTAGAAGCGGTGTCCACGTGACCGTCCGGAACCAAGTACTGCATCAACAGCTGCTGCCTCTCCTCCTCCTCCCCCTTGCTCTCCTCCCGCAACCTCTCAAGCCTGTCCATCCGTCCCTTCCGCAGGTCGGTGGCCGCCACGTACTTTCGCTGCTGCGCCCTCTCCGCCATCTTCTGCCGCTTGAGCGTCCGATCGGCGAGGCGTTTCTCGTAGTACTCCGACTCGGACTTTCCCTCGTACATGGTTAGCTGGTGTAGCGCGAGGCAGGCGGATAGGGACTTGCGGAAACTTCGGAGGTCGGGCCGGCGGTATCGGGCGAGGCCGTCGTCGTCGTCGTCGTTGTTGTCTCCGCCGCCCTTCCCATCATTTACATCCTCGGTTCGTTCCGAATCATCGGACGTCCTCTCGTTGCGTTTTCTCTTCTTCTGCTGCTGCCTCCTCTTCTTCGGGTCGAGGGAGGAGATGGCGTCGAGGACGCGGATCGCCGTCGCCAGGTCCTCCTCGGTTATTCCAAATCCTCCCAGCTGCGGGACCAGGGCTGATGATTCCCGAGCTGAGATATGAATGGATTCCGCCCCGGCGTCGGCGCTGCCAAGGGCGGTGTCGTCCTTGGATGCCGACAACGAGTTCATGGGAGGGTTGGTTGGTATTGTGTAAGTACAATAATACTCTACTTACTAACGTACGATACCGTTTTTGTTCTTCGGCTGCTCGCGCGCTTCTCGCGTGGGTCAGACGACAGCCATCCAAAATTTTGGCGGGAAAACGTCGTCTGGCCTCACCTTTGTGGAGGCCGAATCTGACGCCTCGCTGTGTGACACCCACAACAATTTTTCGGCTCCGCTGCACATCAACGAACGATGAAACTCATAGCAAGTCTCTTCCTCGTCCTCTACGCCACAGCGCCGAACGTCGTCGACGCTCGTCGTCGAGCCATATCCACCTCCTCTTCATCGCAGGCATCATTCATCCCTCGCCGGGGGAATCAACATGGCGTTGTTTCGCCCGTCAAGAACGATTCATCGCGCTCGTCGCCACTAACAAGAGCCGATGTCAAGGAAGTGCGCGGCGGAGAGGGCGGGGGCACCGCCACCATGAGCAATGAGATGTTCAACATGGTCAAGGCCGTCGTGGGCGTGGGAGTCCTTAGTTTGCCCGCTGGTGAGTCGAAGTTGTTGTTGACGAAACGCCGTAAACACACGACCTGTCGCGCAACGGAAACGGAAACATCTTGCCGAATGATTAACGAAAGAACCCCCGACGTACAGGGATCATGGCGCAGCAATGCGTCCGTCTCGCTTATTGTACATTGCAAGTAACTACACGCGCTGAGGACCATGGTCTTGACCGACCAATATCACCAAACCCATATATGATGGCATCGATTATCGTTTCTTCTATGTCTTGCGTTTCGTGAATGATTGAGTGTATGCTACGTTGCTTACATCCAGTTGCTCACTTTCACTCGCATGCCTTCCACTGTCCCACGATTCATACGCGTAAACAAGGTATTGCCGCCTTTGGCGATGCCCCGTCGGCCGCCATCCCCGCCGCCATCCTGATCGCGACCATCGGCGTCATCGCCGCGTACAACTTCTCCCTCCTCGGGCGTCTCTGCGCCATCACCGGCGCCTCCTCCTATCGCAGCGCCTGGGAGAGGACCATCGGCGAGACCACGGCCTGGATCCCCGGAACCACCGTCATAATTAAGACCTTTTTTGCCATCCTCGCGTACAGCATGGTCCTGGGGGATACCTTCAGCGCTTTGTTCACGACGATCGGGATGTCGGTGAGCCGCGAGAAGGCGTTGGTCGGGCTCACGCTGACCGTCCTCCTGCCGCTATGTCGTCTCAAGAGCCTGGCGAGCTTGGCCCCGTTCAGCCTCGCCGGCATCGCCGGAATGCTCTACACCGCCGTCGCCATGGCGGTGCGAAAATTCGACGGATCGTACGCCAGTCCCGACGCCGGCCTTGCCATGGACGTCGCCAAGTCCCTCCGACCCGCCATCGGGACGAGGGGGGCCTCAGCCGTCTTCAGCTCCAACGCGTTCATACTGATTTGCATGCTCAGCACCGCCTACATGGCGCACTTCAACGCTCCGAAGTTCTATCTGGAACTCGAGAATAACACCATTGCGAGGTGGAACACTGTCGTGGCGAGCAGTTTCTCGATTTCAATTTTGTTCTTCATCGGGATCGCCGCGATTGGATTTTCCACCTTTGGAGGTGTGTGTATTCACGTTTCCCGTGCCTGATGCCTTTGCTATTATTTTTTATGTATTGCCTTTTGTCTTTTCTCTGCAGGTGCCTGTAACGGTCTAATATTGAATAATTACTCTACCAAGGATACTTTGATGGGGTTCAGCCGCGTGGCGGTGGCATTTGCACTAGTGTTCACGTGAGTGCAATTCATTTCCTGACTTGCCAGTTCTAACACTGATTTTAACGCGATATCTCTCATAATGACCTTGCCTCTATTATTCCGATCTCGCTGATGCCTCTCATTCCATGAATCCAGGTATCCTCTGACCTTTGTGGGTTGCCGTGATGGCCTCCTCGAAATGATGAAGGTTCCCAAGGAAGAGCGAACCGACGCCAAAGTGGATAAGCTCACTTACATCATTCTTGGGATCGTGACGG
This sequence comes from Stephanodiscus triporus, assembly GCA_036939755.1. Taxonomy (NCBI): domain Eukaryota; phylum Bacillariophyta; class Thalassiosirophyceae; order Thalassiosirales; family Thalassiosiraceae; genus Stephanodiscus; species Stephanodiscus triporus. Next base: position 13,801 of record JALLAZ010000090.1, read on the forward strand.
CAGTGGCTTTAAAAATCACCGACCTTTCGTTTATAATGAGCTTTGGCGGGGCGACGCTGGGCAACGCTCTAATTTATGTATACCCCGCGATGATGTTCAGGAGTGCGGTGAAGAAGATGGGCACGAAAGCAACAACTGCGCAAATGATAGAAGTTCACTTGGCGATGATATTCGCGGCGTTCGGTATTGGAATGGGGTGCATGGGTGCCAAGATGGCGCTGGGAAAGCTGTGACTTTGATGACAATCATGAATGGACGATAATATGGTATCGTCTAAGTTTAAGCATTAACGGTGTTCCCTTCTGAGCTAAGCTTAGACTATTTCAATACATAATAGACAATGCCACGTTAAGGTGCCAGCAACAATTAATTATCGCCGAATAATGACCACACAAGAAATTCACTTCTGAACCAAGAGCAATTCCAATGCAAAATACGCAAGGTCGGATAGAGATCGACAATGGCTGTCAACCTAGGTAGAGTAATGATCTAAGTAAAAGCACTCTAGAATCTTCAAAATTACTCGGGAATCTATTCTACAACAAATGATGTCGTACGCAACTCAAACTAACTTATGGTAGTTCCTTCATTCTATGAATAATTCAAATAAATTTTCATCCAAAAAGCATGGTCACATTAATATATTAGCCCATAGTCTTGAATCCGCACAACCTCCGAATAACAGATTCTCCGTACAAACCATCAGGACTTAGAGAAAAAGTAAGTTGAGATGAACAATTCAATGACATTTGGCAGTCTAAATCCAAGCTGCGTGCAGGCAGTTCATGTGATCCATTGTCAATTGCTAAAAGCTGCACACGAAGGTTAGACAATAGTCTATCCATCTCTACAAGGATAATGCCAAGAGGTGTTCTGGTGAACCCATATCGGACCAGGGTGGGAGGAATCGAAGATTTCTTAAGGGCATTCGCTGCGCTCATGGAAATCATAGTCTCCATATTTGCCGCTATGTCAAGTAGATGGTCAATGTTGACATCACTTGTTTGTACTTGATTCAAGTGCATATTTGAGAGCTTTTCTACCTGTATCCATAACTCGAGAAATTGGTAGAACATCCCACATCCATTTGGTTTGTTCCAGCAATCAGCAGTATCGTCAGTTATCTTGGACCTGAGAGAGTGAAGAATTTGACATAACTGCTTCCTCGACTCTTTTCCTTCTAGAATCATGTGGGGAATCACGGTACGTTCCAGCACAGTCATCGAATCAATGGCTGAAAACCGCATGAGATTATCCAGCATTCCAAAAACATCACCCTCCGACGCACATCGGTAGGCATGTGCCTCTAAAAACCACTCAGGTGGAATACCAATGTTTTGTAAAAATGAACGGCGGCTCTCGGCAAGTGGGTCAATTGATGGCACATAAAACCTTGCAATAATATTTTTGGCACGCAGCAGTCTTGCAGATGCTGAACATTCGGACACAGTCTCGTTGCCGATGAAACAAAGGCTTGCGTAGACTGCCCATTCCCAATATCCTCCACCAATGAGCTGCGATATGACAGAATCGATAACCAAATGTTCTTGGTAATGACTAAACTTTGACCTGGATAGCGCAGTCAAGGTTGCACAAAGATGGAATGACGACGAAAAGTCGTGTTTACATTGAGAATGACTCGATGGAGCAATAATATCCGCAAGAGGCATGTTTAGATCTTCGTAGTGATTCAGCACTTGGTAGAGGATGCATTGCTGTGTTGCATTGGATGAATTGTCACAATATAGTGGTGTGGCAGGTGGGGCAAGACCCGCAGATACATCCGAGCTGTATTGCTTGACAATCGATGAAACAGAAGCTTGATCATCCTGGGAATGAGAACATGACCAGAGATACATCCCGAAGCGACGCCTCCAGTCAATATTGTACGAATCACTTTCTGATTTGTAAATCTTCCTCTCAGTATCAATTCTACCACTAGCAAGAGAAAAAATTCTCAAATGGAGGTTGGGGTGAATTGTTGGGCGCCACTGCTGTGCCACATTTCCAACTGAGTATCGCAAAAAAGCTGAGCTTGGGCACTAGTATTTGATAGAATAAGTGACAAACGTGGACAACCAATGTCGAGTGCAAGAGAAGACGCTGTTGCAACATCGCCTCCAGAGAGTGCAGCGAAAATTGAGCCATAGACATCGCTGCTTGATGACTGAGCAGCTGCAATAGCCCTCTTCGTATCGCTTGAAACAACTCCTTTGAGCCAGGTGGAAACTGCCTCAAGACGACGAGATTGATTTAGAGTGCTGTGGAGTGTTTTGTCTCCGCCATATAGACATACAAGCAAGGAAAATGCATTTGAAACGATTTTGTTGGTTGGGCTGCTGAGTGGGCACATTGCCGAAGACAAAGAATAGTCTTCAAGTGCACTGATCAATGCATCATTTCCAGACCCAATACTTCTTGGTAGTGTGAACGTAGGCGCATCGAATTCGCTGTCCGTTGCCTTGACACAGTGTTTCTTGTGAGTTTGCATGAGCGAAAGGATTGCTGAAAGCTTTTTGTCGGAATTATCAGAGGACAGAGAAATATCAGGTCTAGATTGAACCAATACTTGAGCACCCGAGCTAGAAGGCTTGATCTGAATAAGTGAACCGTCAGGTCTCCAGCCTAATAAATACATGGATAGAGTGAAACCTGAGGTGTTGATGAATGGCAAGATAATTGAGACATGCATTACACGATCTTACCTACTCGAAACGATCGTCTCATACGCATTCCAAAGTCTACATTTGACGATGATGCCTTGTTCAATCCGCATTTTTCAGCTAACCTGTTGCAGATTCCCGTTGAAGGAATTGACCCTGCCGGCTTGAGAGGCTGCGTGACTGGGAGGGTAAGCTCATCTGCCCCTTCATTTGGAAACAATATTTTTGTTTCTTCGACCGCCATTGGTTCAAACATAGTCACTTCCTCCTCACATTCGGCTAGTACCTCTTCTGTCATCATCGCATATGCCTCCTCCGCAGCGCAAACGATTTCGTTAAGCTCCTGATATCCGTCATCTTCAGTTTCACTATGATCACTTATTTCGGTAGAACTCATATTATCTGTGTGTGCGGATGTGCTTTCATCCTCATCGATTGGTGCGTGCATCCTGGAGGCACCCCCAAGTTCATTTGTTTGATTGGTCGGAATAACACTTTCTTGTTCATCATCTGATGTCTCTAGAAGAGGCGTCGACTCGATATCGTTATCTGAGTCGTCGTCCGAGTCGTCCAAGCCGTAACGACTGAAGTGTCCGACACGAAACGTCCACACTCCACTTTCGGAGTCGAATGATATGAGCTCCGCGCCCATTTTCTTCGTAGATTTTTCGATCTTGCGCTGCAGCTTGTCTTTTGCTTCTGCAGAAGACTCCGCGCCTTCCTTGGGATAGACATCGTACATAGTGATGACAGCTGGGCGATTCAATTTAGAACCCTGCTGAGGTTTCTCACCGTTCGCCTCAGCTTCATCATACACTGACACATTCTTCCTCTCAATCACAACCACAGAATCAATGTCAACACCTCGCACATCTACCGCACCATCCCATGCAACACTTCCATATTGAGGCCTTTCGACTTTGAAGCCAGTAACAGCAGCAAGGTCAGCTTCCGACATAGCCTCGAGCTCAGCTATCGAAGGGTAAACATTGTAGCCTGGCTTCGTCAACTTTGGAACAAATGGGTTGTTCGCTTGCAGCGGTGAAAAAGAGGAGGGACCTCTAGCAGAATCAACAACCTGTCTGTAGAAATCTTCCGCTGGAGTTGATGGAGAGCCTGCCGCTCGCGGTGTCTGTTGGGGAGACACCGAATTGGTCGGCTTTGTCTGTGATCCATTTATTGACGCAAAGCTGGGTGCTCTCGGAGATTCATAGTTACCGTTTTCCAACGCGCCGGCACTACTCCCATTGAATGCGCCATTCGTCAAGAGGAGTCGAGTTTTCGGCTTAGGGGTCAAGGAATTCGGTTTAATAAAGAGTGCCTTGGTCGTGGAGCCAACAAATCTATTAGGAGACAGTATTGGCGACCCAGTTTTCATTCCAAGCATAGCAGCAGGAGACTGTTTCGTGGGAGTGTAACCTCGAGGGCGAATTTTAGCCGCTGACCTCGGAGCAGCTCTGTAAGAAAGCAGCGCTGAGGATGACGTCGCAAGTGACACTCCTCCACCATTCCAGTCGCTCCCAGAATCACTGTCGTATTGAGATGTTGGTACTACTTTCGAACCCGATGGAAGATTGCCACGCCAAGCCTCGAGAAGCTCCATCTGTTTCTTCTGGTTTTCCACAGTAGCGAGCTGTTGAGCGAGTAGGGCTTCTGCCGAAGGAGGAGGCGGCATTGGAACCGTCGGGACGGCAGGATAACCATACAGCCCCACAGGAGCGGGTGCTGGCGCATGACCAAAAAGACCACCAGTCGAAGGGGCTGGCGTTTGCCCAAAAAGCCCGCCGGTCGCGGGCGCCGGGGTGGATCCGAAGAGTCCGAGTCCGCCCGGCTTCGCCGGAGTTGGAGCTCCAAACAACCCTCCCATTGCCGGAGCTGGCGCAGGCTGGCCAAAAAGCGATGGAGCGGGAGCGGGCGAACCAAATAGTCCTCCAGCGGCAGGCGCGGGGGTCGATCCGAAGAGGCCACCGGCAGCAGGAGCTGGCGCAGGCGCACCAAACAAACCTCCGCCTCCGAATGCGGGTGCGGGCGCCGCCCCGAAGGAGGGAGCTGGTTGCGGAGCAGCTCCGAAGGCCGGCGCAGGAGCGCTCCCGAACAGCCCACCGGCGGCAGGCGCGGGGACGCCGAATGCCGGGGCAGGACTGGGCTGGCCGAAGGCCGGGGCGGGGGCCGCCCCGAACAGCCCCCCCCCGGTCAGCGCGGGAGCCGGAGCGCTGCCGAATAGACCCCCCGCCGGGGGCGCGGCAGATGCCCCGAACGCGGGAGCCGACGCGGGCTGCCCGAAGGCCGGGGCGGGAGATGGCGAACCGAACGAACTGAACAGGCCGCCGGTGGGCGCCGGAGCGGGAGCGCCGCCGCCGAACAGGCCGCCCGTCGACGGAGCGGGAGCCGCCCCGAAGGCCGGTGCCGTCGCGGGCTGGCCGAATGCCGGGGTCGGCGCGGCGCCGAATCCGCCGAAGGCGGACGGAGCCGGTGCCGCCTGGCCCTGCGTTCCCTTATTCCCGGCCATGTAATCCTCGAGGCGCAGCTCCTCGAACGATTTCTGCTCGTACTGGGGCATGGCCGTGATGGCCTGCAGGACGATCGTGCTCGTTCCGTCCTGTTTCATCGTCGTTTGGTATTGGGCCACCGTCGTCCCCGTCTGCCCCTGCTGCTGGGGCTGACCGAACCCCCCGGCCGCGGGCGCCGCGCCGAACGCTCCGACGGGCGCCGTGCCGAACGCGGGCGCGGCTTGGGCGCCGAACGCCGAGGGCGCCGAGGAGGACGACGACGATCCGAAGAGGGCGGACGGAGCGGCGCCTCCGAAGGGGGGAGGGCTGGGCGACGCCGCCCCGAACAACCCCCTGGCCGCGGGGGCGGATCCGAAAAGTCCGCCGGACGGCGCGGGAGCGCCGCCGCCGAACAGTCCCCCCCCCGCCGGCTTCGCCCCGAACGCCGAGGACGCCGTCGAGGATCCGCCGCCGAACAGGGCCGGGGCGGGCGCCGATACGCCCCCCCCGCCGAACATGCCGCCGGAGGCGACGGGGGCGCCGAAGCCTCCCCCCCCCCCCCCTGCTGCGGGACGCCGAACCCCCCGATCGACGTCGTCGTCGTCGTCGACGACGGCTGTCCGAACGCCGAGGGGGCGGAGGCCGACGGCTGCCCGAACGTCCCGGCCGTCGCCGTCGTCGCGGGCGCGCCGAAGAGCGACGTCGACGCCTGACCGACGGCCGGCTGTCCGAATCCGCCGGCCGACGACACCCCGCCGAAGCCCACGGAGGCAGACGATCCGAATCCGCCCGCCGCCGGCGCTTGCTGCGACGACGGCTGGCCGAACCCGCCGAAGGGGGCGGGGGCCGGGGCGCCGAACGGCGCGGCGGGTGCGCCGAAGGGAGAGGTCGCCGGCGTCTGTCCGAACATGCCTTTTATCGTATTACGTTGCTCCTTCTCGCGTCGTAACCCACACCCCCCGCTCTTTGTTGGTTAGGCCGCGTGTCGACGATTGTGACTGCTGCGATATTTTTACCTTTTTGGTGGGCGAAGTCTGACGGGTTGAAATGACGGAGGCAGGGAGCGGAGCAATGTGGATGGATTTCGTAAACACCCTGTCCATAAAATAATAGACCTCGCGAGTCGTGTGTTTTTGTTGTCTCACGCGATGGTAAAGTCAACGCATACTGAAAAAAGAACAGAGGACTAAGGTCGTGAGGGTATAGGAGTCGAGCGGGATGGCCTCGCTTTATTGATTTTATGCGGCTTTTAGCACTCATCGGAAATCACTCACCGCTCATCATCATGGTGCTCATATCATTTTTTTGTCTTTTTGTGGTTGTTGTTGGGATGGATGGGCGGGGCGGGGGTTACAGTTCGCGGGCGCCCCCCCAAAATGCTTGCAAGTAAAAACACATGCCACACAACCACAACAAGCCAAGCACACACACACACCTCACGATGCTCACCAAGTTCGAGAGCAAATCCGCAAGGGTGAAGGGCCTCGCCTTCCACCCGGTCCGGCCGTGGATATGCGCCACATTGCACAACGGCGTCGTTCAACTGTGAGTAATATCCGCTTTGCTCACGTGCTTGCTTGGTCGGAGGAAAGGCCAGGGGGGGAGGCGTTCGTGCGTGCGGCAATGGTGCTGCTGCCCCCCAAGTAAACGACCAAATCTTTGTGGCGTCAACGTAGGAATAGTACGATATCGATGATGGCCGATGGGAGCGATACGTCTTCCGAGGCATGCGGCATGCATCCGCCGACGATGGGGTCGGAGTAAAATACCGATGCCGTGTGTGTGTGGGGGGGGGGCATCGGTGCAATGGGATTGTCACCGGCGCCGACGTCTTGATCGCGGGCGGCCTTGTTTTTTTTTTCGGGGGCATTCGCCTTGCGGATTCCTTCTCCCCCCCTGCCCCCCCGATCAATCTAACCCTCCTCTCCTCTCCTGCGTGGCTGTTATTTTCGTCCGTTCGTCGGTCGTAATATCATCAGGTGGGACTACCGCGTAGGCACTGTCATAGACCGATTCGAAGAACACGACGGTCCAGTCCGCGGCGTGGATTTTCACCTCCACGAGCCCCTCATCGTCACCGGCGGCGACGATTACAAGATCAAGGTTTGGGATTACAAACTCCGAAGATGCCTCTTCACGTTGTTGGGGCACTTGGATTACATTAGGACGGTGGAATTCCATCCCAACGCCACGCAATTTCCGTGGATCCTGTCCGCGAGTGATGATCAGACCTTGAGGCTGTGGGATTTTCACAAGAGGAGTTGCCTTAGCGTCCTGACTGGTCACAACCATTACGTCATGTGCGCCGCGTTCCACCCCACCGAGGATCTTATCGTCAGTGCCAGTTTGGACCAGACGGTGCGTGTTTGGGACACCACCGGACTTCGAAAGAAGCAGATGGGGGGAGGGGATAATCCTGATTACCTTGTTGTTTCGAATGGCAGGGGCACCTCGGCCGCTGCGTCCACGGCGTTGAATGTCCAGGCCGAGTTGTTCGGAACCAATGATGTTGTTGTGAAGTACGTATTGGAGGGGCACGAGCGTGGCGTCAACTGGGCCGCCTTTCACCCCACCTTGCCCTTGTTGGCGAGTGCGGCAGATGATCGTCAGGTCAAACTCTGGAGAATGAGCGAGACCAAGGCCTGGGAGGTCGATACCCTCCGTGGCCACGCCAATAACGTTTCCTGCTGTCTGTTCCACCCCAAGCAAGAACTCGTCGTCTCGAACTCGGAAGATCGTAGCATTCGCGTTTGGGATGTGTCGAAGCGAGTGGGTGTGCAGACGTTCCGTCGGGAGGGCGATCGATTCTGGATAATGGCGGCGCATCGTTCTCAAAACCTCCTCGCCGCCGGTCACGATTCTGGTATGATTGTATTCAAACTGGAGAGGGAGCGCCCCGCGTCGGCGAATGGACCGGGGGACAAGTTGTACTACGTCCGCGGACGTGAGCTATTCTGCCATGATTATGCACGTGCCACCGGTGGAAGCTCTGGCGTGGATGTCCCCATTGCGTCACTTCGCAGAGTGGGGCAACAGGCTCAGACGGATGGAATCGGCTCTGGTCCGCGCTTCCTTTCCTACAATATGCACAATCCTAAGGAAGGAAATATCCTTGTTTGCTCTGATGTTGATGGTGGATGCTACGAGCTCATAACATTCTCCCTCACTAATGCCGGGGGCTCCGTCACAGATGGCAAGCGAGGATCATGCCTCGGGCCGGGAGTCTTCCTTGGTAGCAATCGCTTTGCTGTGCTTGATCGTGTCAAGCGTGAAATAATTGTTAAGAGCCTTAACAACGAAACCACCAAGCGTGTGGCGGCCCCCATGCCCAATGTCGACTGTCTCTATGACGGTGGTGCCTCTGGACGTATCATCCTTCGCGCCGACGATCGCGCTGTTCTCTTTGAGGTTCAGAGTCGCCGAGTCCTTGGGGAGCTCACAGCGCCCAAGATTAAGAATGTTGTCTGGTCTCCCGATGGATCCAAGGTCGCCCTTCTTTGCAAGTACGGCGTCGTCATTGCCAATCGCCAGCTCGAGCAGCTATGTTCCATCAGCGACACAGTTCGTGTTAAGTCTGGTGCTTGGGACGTCAGCCCATCAGGTGGCACCAGCTCCAACCTGTTTGTTTATACCACTCTTCACCATGTGAAATATTGCCTCCCCACTGGCGATACTGGTACTATCCGTACATTGGACAACCCCATTTACGCTACAAGGGTTGTTAAGGACCAACTATTTTGCCTAGACAGGGAGGCCAGGTCGAGGGTCGTTAGCATTGATACCACCGAAGCTCGTTTCAAGATGGCTCTTGCCAACAAAAAGGTAGATGAAACTGATATAGAATGTTATCATTTGGTCATATCTGATCGCTTGTCTCACCTCATCTTCTTATTCTTCACTTCTCAATGACGCCTCACAATAGTATGGGCAAGTCATGCACATGGTCAAGCACTCTCGTCTCTGTGGCCGTGCAATTGTCGCGTACCTCCAATCCAAGGGCTTCCCCGAAGTAGCGCTTCACTTCGTCCGCGACCCGCAAACTCGTTTTCGTCTTGCTCTGGCTTGTGGAAATATCGAGGCTGCCATGGAAAGCGCATTTTCTCTAGAGCAGCAGCAAGGATTGGATGGCAAGGCCCGTGATGTCTGGGGTGAACTTGGCAGTGAAGCACTTCGCCAAGGAAACCACCAGGTGAGCGATCAAAGCTTTATGCATCATTTTCACCATCAATCCAATATCACTGTGCCTTTATCTAACCCATACTGCGTATCGAAATCAACACCCTACTAAACAATCCTTCAGGTTGTTGAGATGAGCTACCAACGCAAAAAAGATTTCGATCGTTTATCATTTTTGTACATGCTTACTGGAGACTCTGAGAAGTTGCGAAAGATGCTCAAAATCTCGAACATGCGTAATGACATCATGGGTCGCTACCACAATGCTCTCCTCCTTGGTGATGCGGCTGAGCGTATAGCTGTTTTGGAGGCCAGCGGAAACTTGCCCCTCGCTTACATTAGCGCCAATCTTCATGGTTTGGAGGATGTTGCCACACGGATAAAGGTTGCCATTGAAACGCAGGAAGGCTCAGTGGAAGGACTGAGTAAGTTTGTTCTGTTGATGTCGATTCTAATGGATACCGTCAACTCACCGAAATCTTTTTTCCAGTGGACAAGATCCCAGTTGGCACAAGAAAGGGTGGTCGTCTCCTGCAACCGCCAACGCCAATTGTCAGAGCTGGAAACTGGCCAACTCTCGAGATCAAAAAGACAACGCTCGAAGATTTATCAGCTGCAGATGCAGGCGACGAGTACGAAGAAGAAGCCGCTCCGGTCAGCGCCAACACAGGGGCTCCAAATACTGCATGGGATGATGATTTCGGAGCGGAAGGTGGTGATGCGGACATTGGAGCCGCAAACGATGACTATGATGCTGGTGATGACATGGGATGGGGCGACGATGAAGGTTTGGACGACTTGGGCGACTTTGGGGAAGACACAAACGCAGCCCCAGTCGACGAAATGGAAGGTCTCTATGAAATTTCTGATGAATCAGGATTTCAAATGCCTCCTGCAGGTCGTCCACCCGCTGGATGCTGGGTGGCCAACAGCTCACATGCTGCCGATCACATGGCAGCTGGGGCTGCATCGTCAGCAATGCAGTTGCTCCACAGGCAAATTGCTGCAAGTGATTTCTCCGCGCTCAAAGGTCCCATGATTGGTTGCTATCTTGGGTCCTCGGTCAGCTTGCCCGGTAAGACTGATGATAAGATGGCTTCGACTGTCATTATGTTGTCATTCTTTTCACCATGTTGTGATCTCTTCAATCAATTTTTCATTCAGGTATCCCTGGTAGTGGAAGTATTGTCTTGCCTCTCATGAGGAATGATGCCCTAGGTCATCCAGGAAATGATAGCTTACCCCGCATACCGGTCACCGTCAAGACTCTCGTTGCAGGAATTCGCCAGGGATATAGGTTATTCCAGACTGGAAAATTCAGCGACGCCAAGAACGCGTTTTCTGAAGTTTTGGCCCAGATCCCTCTCACAGTTACTGACAACCGCAACGAAGTGAACGAAATCAAGAAAATGCTTGAGATCTGTCGTGAATACATTACCGCAATACGCATCAAGGGAGCAATGACGGCAGCTGGTGACGACCCTGTCAGATCGACCGAGCTATCAGCTTACTTCACTCATTGTGATTTGCAGCCTACGCACTTACTTCTTGCTCTCCGCTCTGCAATGGGAACCGCCTTTAAGCACAAGAATTATATAGTCGCAGCTAGTATGGCTAGAAGATTGTTGGAGCTTCCAGACATGAAGAGTGAAAGGAATGCTGATCTCAGAATGAAGGTAGGCTCATTGATTCTCCCCCGTCTTGTTACGCATCCAATCGTGTCCAATTACTCATTTCCCGATTCCGTCTCTTTTTCATTGGACAGGCCACAAAAGTTCTTCAAAAGAGTGAACAGATGGCTCGCAATGAGCATACCCTCAACTATAATGAGAATGCAGCGTTCACAATTGATTGTAAAGATTTTGTTCCCATTTACACGGGGGAGGAATGCGTCAAATCTGCCTTCAGTGGATCCGCTTACAAGGGATCTGATATGAAGGGACATACTTGTTTGACTGATGGATTCTGTACCGTTGGGGTAGAAACGATTGGGCTTGTGACTGGAAAGTAAATGTCACGTCGTAAATTGTAGAACCTAGAGGAGGACTGCTCCCGCCATAATCAATTAGCACATTTACCCCTTGGAGAGAGGGACCTTTCTAACACTAACGCAACTCCTATTTTAATCTACATCATCCACACTTCGGTGTCGCGAGTAAAAATATGCGAACAATGCAACAACGAACGTCACTCCGATAAACGCAAACCTTGGATTGCCAGTGCATGCTTGTAGCAGTGCGTGCAGTTTTGACGTTGACTTCCTCATTCCTTCAAGCTCGGCCATGTCTTGTGCGCTTAGAAATGCTGTGGAAGTAGAGGTGATTATTTCCTCTTCTTCGGAAGCTTTTCTCACAGTATGTCGTGGCCCAATCATTGGCCCTCGACTGGGACGATTAAGGTTTGATTTGTTTCTTAAATCTGGTTCAGTAACTTTCGTTAACAATTGTTTCGATATCGCTTCCAACTGGGGGGATGCTACATTTTGTATCCATGCCAGCCCCGCCCTGAGTTTGTTATTGGTTTCTTCCCCGACCGTACTTCGATTTTTTCCCTGGGCCCACAAGCCATTATGGTTATTAATCCTATCAGCGTAAGGTGGAGTTGACTCTGGTGCTGTTATTTGAGATTTTATAAGCACTTCTTGATCAGCTTCTAAGAGAGCCGTCATCTTCATGAACCGATGCACATCTTTGTCTTTATCATCATATGTTTGGCCATTCAAAGAGTTATGGCGAGATAAGCTTTCTCCTAATTCTTTCTCAAGCTGTTCGTGTATCGCATCGCTGCCTTGCCTACCCATTTCTATGTCATTTTGAGATTTCCTCGGCGAAAACTCATCATCGCTGCTGTCTGTGTCGGAGTCATAGTCTAGCTCATTAAGAATATGAGCTTGGTGTTCATTGATAAGAAGAACATGTTTCGTCCGCTGACCCGGTGAACTGGGCGAAGATGGAATAGTAGCCAGCGATGTTATTTTTCTTGCATCCAACGTTGCGTGTCCGATTCCCCTTCCTTCGGAATGACCTTTGCGCTCAGTACTTTTATGCACCAATGCCTGCTTCTGGCCCCCATCCATGATAAGAGATTGTTTGGGTACAATCTTCTCTTTATTTTGGTCGTACAATGCGGCAACAGATGGAATGAGTTGTGGTTTCTGCGTCTGCGCCCTCGGCTGGTGGTGCTCCATCGACCTTGACGACCGAGCACCCTCAATTGATTTACACTTCGGTTTTCTCGAAGCTTCAACTCGAGGAGTCCTGGCTACCATTGATAAGGCATCCACGAACTTTCCTGATAGATCCTCGACGACCGAAGGCAATTCGGAGTTTCCAGACGCGGACTCCGCCGAGGAAGGGCGTTTTTTCTTTTCGCTCACTCGCAGGCCCTCCGATTGTACATATTCGTCGTTTTGTGCCAACTCATCGAGAGAAGAGAGCTGCATCGCGGCCCCAGCCGCCGCTTTGGCCGATTCCGCCAAGCGAGACCGGAAAACGTCGAGCGCACTCATGTGTATTATTATGTGCAGCTGTCCACTTTTGCTCAGGTTCTACCATACGCGGGTTCTGCGTACGTATGGTAGTATGCGCGTAATCCGCACAACGACACACGCCCTCACAGACAATAACAAGGGCATCGCTCAACGGGACACGCCCACTCTGATCTTGTCTCCCCCCGAACACTTCGCATCAACTGCACATCATCCACCATGGGCGGCGGACACCACCACGTGACCCCCGGCTCGGAGCCAAAAAAAGACCAGGACCTCCAAGCCATCAAGGACGCGCGCATCCCGTTGGCGTGGCGTGATACATGCTCGCACCTCCTCATCCATCTTAACAAGTGCCGCCGCGACACTTGGTGGAATCCGAATAAGTGCGATCACGATCGTCACATTTACGAGGAGTGCGAGTACAATGCGTACTTGCAGAGGGTGGAGGCGAAGGTTCAAATGGATAAAATTAATTAGGACGATGATTTCTTGAATTTGAGTGGTGTAATAAGTTGAGGGGCGGGGGGGGGGGGGGGGGGGGGAGGACG
>JALLAZ010000090.1:27181-45360 GCA_036939755.1 Stephanodiscus triporus
GGTGAATGCGAATAATTAGGGATGTTGAAAAATAAAAGCATTATTAGTGGGGTTGGGGGGCGAGTACGAATTTGTCCTGTTTTGAGGAGGACTCTGCGATTTCTTCTCTGTGGGGACACCACTAATATTCCAGGATTGTTGAGAGAGAGGTAACATCTCCTTTTTTCTCCTCCTCTCCTCCTGCATGGGACTGTACCTCGTGAAAATGGGGCGCAAGGCCGAAGTACGATGATAAATGATTATTCTAGACCATGATTAGTCCTCCCTGCCTAAGCAATTCGTAATAAATGTACTTCTACTTTACACATTTTTCGGAAAGCTTTTGAATGGAAGATGTTCCCTGTTTTGGTCATCTCCCATGATTTTATACTCGCAAACTTTTGCGTCAAAAAGCAGCACCATCATTTGAAACTCCTCCGCGGTCACCACTTCATTCTCTGCCAAAGTGTATGCCAAATGATGCAACAGTTCGATATTTTCAGTCAAAACAAGCTTTGCTGTGAGGTAGGCATTATTGACCAAGCGCTCGACCTCCGAATCTACCAAACCCATCATTCGAGAACCCCATGGGTTACGTTGACGCAGGCCCAACTGACGCCCCATGAACGGTCCGCCTTCAACGGGAGAGGAAAGAGCTACGCGACCAACCAGGTTGCTCATGCCGAACTCCTTCACCATTTGCTTGGCGATTCCTGCCACATGATGTAAATCGTTGGATGCGCCGGTGGTTACCAAGTCCTCTCCGAAGATAATCTCCTCGGCCACGCGGCCACCCAGTGCCACGACAAGCTGGCTCTCTAAATACTGCTTCGAGTACATCCCGCTTTCCAACCTGCTCTCTTCCGGGGAGAAGAACGTCAAACCTCCGGCGCCGTTGGATCGGGGGATGATCGAAATCTTCTGAACCTGATCGTAATCGGGAATGAGAGCGCCACAGATGGCGTGTCCCGCCTCGTGGTAGCTGACGATCTCGACCTGCCTCCGCGATAGCATGGACGTCCCTCCCCGTTTTTCCATCCCGACCATGAGCCTGTCCAACGCGCCGTCCACCTCCTCCCAGCCTATCGTCGACTTGCCCCTTCTCGCCGTCGCCAGCGCCGCCTCGTTCATCAGGTTCTCGAGTTCCGCACCCGAGAAGCCGGGGGTGCGTCGGGATATCGCCTCGAGGTCGACGTCTGGCTCCAGCGGTTTCCCCCGGGCGTGCACTGACAGGATGCGCGTCCTGCCCCGAACGTCCGGTAGTTCCACCGCCACCTTCCGATCGAACCTACCGGGTCGGAGCAATGCCTCGTCGAGCACGTCGAGCCTGTTCGTCGCGGCGAGCGTTATCACGCCGACGTTGCCGTCGAATCCGTCCATCTCGACGAGTATCTGATTGATCGTTTGCTCCCGCTCGTCGTTCCCGCCGGCGTATCCAGCCCCGCGCTGCCTCCCCACGGCGTCGATCTCGTCGAGGAAGACGATGCACGGCGAGTTCTTCTTCGCCTGGAAGAAGAGCTCGCGCACGCGCGACGCTCCCACGCCTACGTACAGCTCGACGAATTCCGATCCCGATATGGAAACGAACGGCACGCCCGCCTCGCCCGCCACGGCCTTCGCGAGCAAGGTCTTGCCCGTGCCGGGAGGGCCGTGCAATAAGACACCCCGGGGTATGACGCACCCGTTATTCGTGTAGCTCTGGGGCTGTTTCAGGAAGTCCACGACCTCCGACAATTCCAACTTCGCGCCGTCGCATCCGGCCACGTCGTCGAACGTGACGTTGGTGTTCGGAAAGAAGTTGAAGGACGGCTTCATCCTAGCCATGGACAGCGGGGAGCCGGAGGGGTAGCCGGAGCTCCTGCGGAAGAGGAAGAAGAGCCACGCGAAGAACGATATCGTCCCGAGCAGCTTGCGCAATACGGAGGATACGGCCGCGCGGGGACCGGTCGACAGGCCCGACGACGACGAGACGGATATGTCGACGTTGTAATCGGTGAGCGTGTCCAGCAATGCGGGATCGTTGGGGAGGTTCGGTATCCGCACCAGCCGTTGCGGCGGCGGAGGAGTCCGATGCCGATTTCTGCCGAACAACGACAAGAACCGCCCCCGCCGCCCGGGAGGGCGAAGAAGTCCGAGGAGCTGCGTGCCCTCGGAATTGAACGTGACCCTCTCGATCTGCCTCTTGCCAACGAGTTCCAGAAATCGAGAGTACCGAACGTCCTCGACGTATCCTCCCGTTCCCGCTCTCAGTGTCCGGATCGCGGATCGTATCGACGTTTCGTCCTGACGACGATGTTGACGATGTTGACGATGATATTGCGGAGGGGGAGGAGGAGGGTGGACGGGCTGCGGAGTGGCGCGAAGCCCCGCCGCCTTGTTATCGTCGGTCTTCGACGCGATCCGAGAGAAGGATCGCCGGCGATGCGAATGCCGAAGGACGCCGATGGCCGAGATGGACATGTCCAACGACGCCCATGCCGACGCGTGCAATATCGGCGTTGGTCGCGGCTGCGCCACCCGCAGAATGGCAGACGCTGACAATGCCACCGCGTAAGTAATTCGCCTCATGGCCTTTCGCTCGACAACTCCTTCGAACACTTTTCGCTTGATCATCCACGCCGACTATTTACCGATCCACAATAACGACTTGTCTTATCGACCATTTCATTTCCTTCCTCGTCGAAGGCCGGCCGGCTGCCTTTTCTCTTCGTTCTTTTTTTTTCTTCGGCTTTTTTTCTGCTTCCTTTTTTTGTCTGCTTTTATTCCTCTCTGTTTTGCATTCCGTCTTAGGAATCTGTATCTAGCCTGACGAGGGAACCAGTAAGATGATTGACAGACACTAGTTCTGATTTCTGTTCCGGGTTAAAAAGATACGATACTACGAACCCGATAGATTGATTGTCTTCGCATCATCTCTCTCTCCTCTGACGACGGCAATGACGATGACGTCGACCACGCCGTCCGCCCCAACGCTCCAATTCTCATCGTTACTCGGATCAACCATCGAGTCGATCATACACGAGCTCCTCTACTCGCGATCAATCTACCCCCCCGATTCCTTCGTCTTGCATCGCCATCTCGGAGTGCGATGTCATGGTGCGAGTATATAATATATAATACGAGTGCATGGTAAAATGCCCAAGGAGGCTTTCACGACATCCCTCTCACAAAAATCTTTCGTCGTCGTCGCGCGTGCCGCCCTCGTCTCTGCCCTCCCCCCCCCCCCCCCCCCCCCCCCCGCCCCCCATATATCCAGCAAGCCGCGTCCCGCAGGTGTGCGATTACGTCTCCGACTTCCTACGAGTGGCGATCCCGAGCGTGACGTCGGGCGTGGGCGACGGCATCGTCCTGATTATATTGGAAGAGCTATGCTTCGACGGCAACGGCGACGGATCGAGGCCGGGGGAACGAGACGGATCCACGAAGGCGGTGGAGCGATTCGAGTTCCGATTCTGCATCGATCGCGTCGTGGGAGGAGGAGGAGGAGGAGGAGGTGTAGGAGGCGCGGGGGGGGGGGAGGGCGAGGCGGACGCGATGCTCGGTAGGGGTCGGACGATGGACATCGAGGACATGATGCAATGCGCCGCCGGACGCGACGCGGAATTGGCGGTCGCGGCCAGGTCGGATATGGAACGATCCATGAGGGAATGCCTCCTGCGCGTGTTGGCCCTCCGAAGGAGGAGGAGGGGGGAGGGCGAACGGGCCGAGAACATGTCTTTCAAGCTTTGCCTGCACGTCGCCGCCGGGGGGGGGGAGGAGGGGGTGGACGATGGGCGACGGGACGACGAGTCCTGCCCGGATCTGATGAGGGCGTTGAGGCGAGGAGAGTGGTTGCGGCCGGAGGAATCTTCGTGTCTCTTCTCGTCCAACTCCGACGGTCATGATCGGCGGAAGGGACTGCTGCGCCCGATTAAGGACGTCGATTTGCCGAGTTGTGGCATGAAAATGCAGTTGGGGATGGAAGTGAATCCGTTTCGGTGACGTTCGGGGGCGAAAGAAACCGTCGGCTTTCGTCTCGCATGTAGTCGCGAATAGCAAGGAAGGGAGCACCATCCCATGAAATAACAATTTTTCAGAATGTGGTACGGTATAGGAATCCGATCTCCGACACATTGTGTATTCAAGCAAACTTTTATTATAGTAGTAACAATGCATAGGTATCTTTCAACTGACAGAAACATGATTTCATCCTGCACTTAGCCGTCAAGCCCCCGTTGTCTCGCCACCTGTCTGACTTTGCTCAACTAATGCGCGAGCTTTCCTGTTTTCAACTCTAATCAACCCGTCTAAAGTGATGATTTGATCGGCGAAGCTGTTGACGTACCCCTCGAGAACCACCCGATCTTCCTCCCCAACCTTCGATTCCATGAGCAGTGTTTCGGCTAACAGCCCAGCCGAACGGAAGCACGACCTCGCCTCATCGTAGTGACCAAGAATTTGTTTGACTGCTCCCTCCCGACCGCATTTCAGAGAATGATTGTAAATCAGTTCCTCCACCAAAACTGATGTCTCACCATCTTCTATGCGAGTAGGATTGGCTTTCTGCAACTTTGATATTTGATCATTTGCAGCATCGGCTCTTTCCAAGACAGCAGAAAACTGCCCTTTCAGCCACTCTAGACTCGAGGTACAGCGATGTTTCAATGGCGTGTACGGATTCTTGTCACTAGGAGAGAGGTTTCCGGTTAGTAATACATCTTCAAATTCTTTTGTAACTTTTTGGGCCGCACAGATGGATCCTTTCATCATGGTCAATGCCTTGAAATAGCACTTAAGCGCCTCACGAAAATGCATTTGAATAATTGACGATGTTATCTCTTCTCCCTGTTTCTCATTTTCTGAACTCTTGACAATGTTAGAACCCGACATGTTCTCATTAGAGCCGGAAGATGTCGTCATGGCAAATGGCAACTCCTCCTCATCCTCGTCATCTTTGTCATCCGCAGCTAATTTCCCAGACGAAAGCCTTTTTGCGTCATTTAAAGCTGGTGTGTCAGTACTCTTCTCGTCATCCACACCCTCCATGGGTGTGCCTGTAGACATAGATGATAACTGACTCTCCTCCCTTAGAGTAACCAAAAGCCCCATTCCCAAGTAGGCTCTTACGTCCCCCAAATGGGCAACAGTGATAGCCCTACGTCCGATGTCTTCTGATGCTGCCAGCATGCGGACAAGGACATCGATGTGAGCCAAACATCCACCACTACGAAGAGCATCCCGTGGAGACAAGTCGAATCTCCCTCCACCCGATGCAAAGGGAGGTGTCAGTGACGGAGAACCCGTCATCATTTTTCCAAAAAGCGCCCTTCCTGTCCCTGGACTGGTAGCAAGCATTCCCATATTATTTCTCGCATCAAGGATGGTGACCCTTCCAGAAGGACTATGCGGAGAACCCGAACGCGAGTGTCCAGTCCCTCCAGTTGAAAAAGAAGGGGAGTTTCTGCCACTACCTGGCTTGCTCCTACAACCGCTGTGTTCGACCATGACAAAGCCAGAATCAGACGACTGATCTTCATGGATTGAAACCTTGGGACTTGAGTTCCTTCTGTTTGCGACTTGATTGGAGACCACCTGCTCGAGGACTGTCGGGAATGTTCCATCTCTCTGATTAATAACCTGATACTTCCCAGGTCTCGCGGGTAGGACCACACCTGGGATGGGAACAGCATTGTTATCACTGGGTGATCCTCCGAGCAAGAATAGAGTAGGAACAGGGAGAGTGGCTGGAGTAGCAGAGGGAGACATATTAGGGCTCCCAAGAAGTGGTGCAAAGACTGATGGCCTAGCACCATATTGCCTTCCAGGTCCTTGAAGCCCATGTGGTAGAGCTGGAGGTGGCTGCGGCGCAGATAGTGGATTGAAGGGGGGCGTGACAACCCCCGGTTTATTCATGTAATCAGGTCTGACTTGTACCATTGCATTCATGGTATTTGACTGAGATGAAGACATGTTTGAAACATAGTTTGCACCTGAGTTTGACTGACGAACTTGTAATTGCTGATGATTAAATGTTCCGAGTGTGGAAGCAGTGGCGGAACTTGCGCTCCCATGGCCAGCTCCTTGATGATATGATTCTCCACCTTCATTCTCTGAAATGGCACACAGATTCATTTGGGCACAGACATCCCTGTCAACTATTTTGTGACCGCCAGAACCTGACTGAAGTGATGACATTCTTTCGGAATATGAACTCTTCTGAACACCAGTAGACGTAACGCCTGGAGCACCATTGCACCCGAGTGCCACCAGCGCTTCACATGCCTCAAAAAAGGAATTGAAACACGCCCGATTGTGCGGTTTTCGATCCAACAGCAACTTTAACAAATGAACGAACTCTCTTGATATGCGGACGTTTGCCGGCAAACGAACAGCTTTTGTTTTTATATTTCTCAGCAAGTCCATGTGATTCTCTCCGTGGAATGGTGTCGCCCCGGCAATCATCTCAAATAAAACTGCTCCAACGGACCACAGATCTGCTTTGGCATCATACTTTTCGCCCGACTGCGCAGAGTGGAATTCAAAACGACAAATTATAATGAATGAGAATGAAACAGATGCAGACTTTCAGATAAATCATCCACGACACTCACCAATATTTCAGGAGCCATGTACAGAGGACTACCGCACATGGTTTCTGCCAAATCAACTCCGGACAAATGCCTTGCAAAACCAAAGTCAGCTATCTTGAGCATGAACCTATCCCCAGGCATAACACGTAACGCGCGTTTGGCATCCTCCCTTGGCGGATTTTCGGTTTCTTCTTCTGCAGGCAAAGGTCCTGTCAACAATAAATTCTGTGGCTTGATATCTCTGTGCACCAGCTCTTTCCCCCACAAAAATCCCAATCCTGCGGCCAAATCTCTGACTAATCGTCTACACAATCGTTCGGATAGTCGTCCATTTTGACGTGTGCGAATCAGCCTTTGAAGGTCCCCACCCCCACAATATTCAAGCACTAGATAAAAATGCCTGTCCGTCTTTTGTACTTGATGAAGACACACAATGTTGGGGTGTCGATATGTTCGCAAGATGGCTATCTCCATATCAAGATTTTCTAGGACTTTCTTTGTGAGTTTTTTGGAAGAGCGAGATATTGCCTTGATGGCAACTACTCCTATCGAATTTGACGGTGGCGGTGACAACGATCCCCTATTGATAGCCTCCTGGTACTCGGCTAATATAATGCCTTTGTAAACAGTTGCGAATGAGCCTGATCCCAATCGCTCTGTCAAAACATATCCTGCGGCAACTTTGACGTTGCTATTTGGAGTGCCCTCTGTGCACGTTGTGGCGGATTGGTCCATTATCTGATTCATGGGTGACTGTCGTTGTGTTTGATGTAGTCTGTAGCGTCCGACTCAAGCCCCCGAATGTTAAGAATATATGGATGAATTCAGCTCGCCGACGATTTCCCTACAATTCAGAATAAAAAAACTCGACTTCGTTGGATGTTCAACTTCGGCTTTCATGTGAACGTTCTGTCGTGGGTCGTATGTATGGTGGTCGATGACTCCAGGACTCCACGGCAAGTTCGAAGAAGTATGCCGACGCCCATAAAGTTCGTTCTCCTTCCTTGCCACAAAATATACTCTCTATTGCTTCATGGTTTTAGCCACCGCTATCGCAATTTAGTTGATGCTTCCTACTCTGTTCTTTCCTAAAAACTCCGCGGCTCGTTTTTCTCCGCTGATTCTCACTGACGCCCGCCCCAGAACTTTTGACACGCGCCGCCTATCCTCTATCGTATGGTACGATACTACTCAACAGCTCATTTTTTTTCTGCCGCCAGCTACGATGGTACCACTTAGCGAGCTGAACAAGTTCGGCAGAATTTTTGTAATGTTCTCTACCGTACGTACTCGCTAAAGACATCGCTCGCTAACAAATCGCCTACCATCGTCCGCCTTCACCCCCTCTCATCCACACTCCAATTCACATCACATCATCCACTGATCACTGTCTGTCAAGTAGAAAGAGAGAGGTGGGCATTAAGCAAAAATGAACAAGGCCGTCATCGTCAGCTACGCGCGCACTCCCATCGGCAAGTTCCGTGGAAGTCTTTCGCATCTCACCGCCCCCCAATTGGGCGCCGCCGCGATCCGTGGTGCGCTGTCCCGCCTCGACGACGACAACGTCTCGACGACGATCGCGGAGGCCTACTTCGGAAACGTCCTCTCGGCGGGGATCGGCCAGGCGCCGTGTCGACAGGCGGTTCTGGGCGCAGGCCTTCAGGAGTCGATCATATGCAATACGATCAACAAGGTCTGCGCGTCGGGGATGAAGTCCATCATGCTCGCATCCCAAGCCATCGAGTGCTATGCGCATGGCAGCAATAGGCCATTCGCCATGCTGGCGGGAGGGATGGAATCCATGTCAAATACACCCCATTATTTGCCTTCGTCTAGATCTGGTATAACCCTCGGTAATGCGCAACTGCTAGATGGAATCATCCACGATGGTCTCTGGGATCCTTACAACCAAGTTCACATGGGGTCGTGTGCTGAGAAGTGTGCAACCGAATACAATATTTCACGGGAAGATCAGGACGGATTCGCCATAGAGAGTTACAATCGGGCACGTGAGGCCATTAAGTCGGGCATATTCGATGACGAGATCGTTGCTGTGGAAGGGTCAAAGAAGCGTGGCAGAGTAAACGAGCCATCCGATATGATTGCCCTCGACGAAGAGCCGGATTCCGTGAATCTCGATAAACTCCCTTCATTGCGAGCTGCGTTTGAGAAGGAGGGCACGGTAACTGCTGGAAATGCCTCCTCTATCAACGACGGGGCATCTGCGCTCATTATGATGAATGAAATTCATGCAATTGCCATGGGGCTCAAACCCCTTGCTCGCGTTCGTGGCTATGGGGACGCAGAAGGACAACCGATTCGATTTACCACGGCCCCATCCAATGCTGTACCGATTGCCGTTGAGCGTGCGGGAATGGTAATGCAAGATGTGGAGTACCACGAAATTAACGAGGCCTTTAGCGTCGTGGCATTGGCGAATATGCTCATATTGAAGTTGGATGCGACCAGAGTAAACGTCTTCGGCGGGGCCGTTGCTCTAGGTCACCCAATAGGCATGAGTGGAGCTAGGATCGTTGGGAGTTTGTATCAAGTTTTGAAGAGAAGAGACGCAACAATTGGTTGCGCAAGCATCTGTAATGGCGGTGGTGGGGCATCAGCAATTGTGATAGAGAGACTGAACTGATAGAGTTCCCTACCCATTAATGACACATTACTGCACATGAACATTGGTTCTGCAACTTATGCCATCAGCGAAGATGATATTTAATGTAACCAAATTACGACGAACCTTCAATTATAATCAAGTGGTGGCACAATTGTAAAATCAGTGCAACCACCTTCTTCCTCGCTCATTACGTAAGTCCCTCGATGGGCACCATTAGGTCCAAATGCCCGAAACACGTCGCCTGCTTTCGCAATAATTACTACCGAGTCAGAGTGCCCCACAGTCCAAACTGGATATCCATCATTTTCGCCTGGAATTTCCCATTTCGTGGTGCTGTAATTGTCACGGACCTGGGAAATATGGACTTCGTCCAACATCACATTATGAAATACCCCTGCCACCTCCTTCTCGCCTTCCATACCAAGCCGATGATTTTCTGGTAAGTCAATTTCTGACAGTAGAGCTCTAACTGCAGCTCCAATTTCTGCCATCCGTCGCTCCGAGAGGAAATTAGCCAGTCCAGATACTGATTCGGGTGCATCATCAGCTAAATGCTCAGCTTTGTACACGTGAGGAAGGACACACACCTTGTGTCGAACAAGGTAGGAGAGGACCAGTTTTGGAACTGTGTAGTATTGACCTTCACCCTTATGGCTCAATGTGCCTTTGCCGCCGCTTTGTGCACTTTCCAGATGGGCCCGGTACAACACCCCTCCCAAGTTTTGAAGCAGGGCATATGCGTTTGGAGAAACACGTTTTCTTTCCAGGATGGTTCCAACGGCGTTGCTTGCGAGGAATGTAATATTATTTTCTTTTAGTACCCTGGCAATATGTTCGTCATTCTGAATATGTTGGCGCCCATGGCGTCGACCATAAATATCCAAGGCTTGCATAACATTTCCTCTATACAACTGGGGTTTGATTTTGCAGTTATCCAACAGATATTGAATGTCATCTGCGCCAACTCCTTCCAGACCTATGCCGTGTATTATGTTCCCAGAATATAATCTTTCAAGAAGAGCATACGTGCCAAGGAATGATTCCAGCAATTCTTTGTTAGTCTTCTTGTCAAATGAGCAGGGTGCTATATTTTGATGTTCGTCATGGCACTGACTCAGCCGCACGAGGAGATGCAAACGAACATCCACATGATGATCCACCGCATTTGGGGATGGTTTTATATTCCATTCTGAAAGGTCAGTGTTGAACACATCCGTTGGAAATGGAGGAACGATGCCATCCAGCTCGGCCACAAAATCTCGTAACGCTGCAATGGAATTTTCGGCGCCAAGGTCATTACCAGATAACCCAACGAGGACGTGCACTTCCAATCGATTTTCATAATCATATGGAGCGCCAATGTCAGTTGAACCCGATAACATGCCAGGAAGGAATCCATTTGCTGATTTGATATGTTCCTTTCCAAAAAAGTTGATTGACCGACCAACAAGTGCCACCACAGTTTTTTCCATGGCAGATTCTATTTTCTCCTCTTCGCTGTCTTGTAAGTTCCCATCATCAAGTTCCAGCTTACTCTCATCATGAATCACAGCATCGATCATAGCAATGCCACCACCGCCCAAAGTTTCGGAAGATGCATACTGCAGCAAAGTAGACACAATAATTGGTATCTGCTTGTGCTCGACACTGTGAGAGGATACTCCGAAGCCAACATACGGCAGTAGCCTTCCGTTGGATAGGGTGGTAACTGGAAAGATAGAAAATAAAGCATGACTATTTTCCCCTTCACTTTGACGATGTTCTAGTGATGTGCGTTCCTGCTTCGACTGCCGGTAGCTTTTCTCCTCACGAGTCATTTCTTTTGTAAACCCCCATGGACTTTCTACGATCCCCATCATTGGATGAATATCACGACGGTGGTCATGATGGTGAAAATTTTTGTGATGCCTTTGTATATGCTCAATCGATTTCAAACGTTGGAGTGCCCACAAAATCAGCACAACTGCAGCTATAGCAAACACTGCGCCAAATACTTTCTTTACCAGTTGACGTTTTCGTTGGGTGTTGCGATTATTCAGATACCATGCACTCGGCTGGTAAAGATGGTTTTTTTGTGAATAGTTAGAGGAGGGAGGGTATTGTAATGCAGAGTATGCGTTGCTGTAACTATCTCTACTATTCGTTTTTTTTGCGGCCGCAGTCACGTCGTCGTAGCCCTGAGGTATGAGTGGATTTGCAGCCGCAGAATTTGAATCTGATTGTTGTGGATTGCGCTTAATTCTTTGATAGACTGCCGATGCTGTAGAAGGAGGCGGAGGGATCGTAACTGCTGGGACTGGGGGTGACGCGAATGTTTCCAGATCCTCAATAACATGTTCACCTGCCTTCATCTCAACGGTGGGAGCATCAGCACTAACTTTGGACGAAGCTTCGCGGCCGGTGACATTTCGAAATGCCGGCGAAGTGAATATTTTGGGGGGCGGGGGTAACTTAAACGATGCCGTCGGAGGGCGTTTGAATTTCGGCTTATCCTTGCCATTGACATCAGCTTCTCCAGGATTGCTCGTTCCTACTACATTGTCGATGGAGGCATGGGAATCCATGCGATGGGAGGGAGCGTTGGGGCGGGCCCTCATGGTTGTGTTTGAGCTGACACTTCTCTATCATCTAATAAACGCAAGGCCTCACTTTCGGGCTGTCTGTGTGTCGTGTCGGGGGCGTGCTCCTCGTGTCGCTCGGACGGTGGCAGGGCGGTGGAGATAAATAAATAAATACTGAGGCGACTGCGGGCGAGCGAGCGGCGGTTGGTGCGCGGAGGCGACGTGCGGCGGACGATGGCGGGGGCGCTGGCAACGGATGATGGGAGATGGGAAAGGCAATCGCGGCGGACAGCAGCGGCGTTTGCGCAAAGGCGATGTCGTCCTCGGAGTTAGGGGGGCGGGGAGGGAAATCGTAACATGTTTGGTCCCTCGAGCAGTCCTGAGAATCAGTTCGTACGTGAATATCTACGTAACACTAGATGATATCCGATTCCTATGTAAGTTATTACCTAGAGTAGTTGCAAACAAAATTCACAGGCAACCATGACGACCGTGTGTGCATTCTCCAAAGTCGCAACTTACCGAATACCTTCCCAGCATCCATTCCACCTTATTGTCTCTCGTGGATCAGTGGTGGATTTCTCTCATCCTTCCAATCCAAAGTCGTCGGCAATTGTAAATGCCGCCAACGAAGGGTGCCTAGGCGGTGGCGGCGTAGATGGTGCAATTAGTGCGGCTGGCGGTCCGAGCCTTTTCGCGGATAGGCAAGCGTTGCCGATTATTGGGCCGGGCATAAGGTGCAGAACCGGTAGTGCAGTTCTTACCGGCCCAAATTCTTACGGAAAACTGCACACATCGTACATAATTCATGCCGTCGGACCGAATTATGCGCAATTCAAAAACTTGATCGAAGGGGATGAGCTCCTATCTTCGGCATACGCTTCAAGCCTGGCATGCGCGGAGAGTGCATATATAGAGGCAATTGCATTCAGCTTGATTTCTGCGGGTGTATTCCGTGGCTCGAGAAGCATGAAGGAAGTGTTGAAAATTGGAATGGATGCAATCTACAACTTTAATGGATATGCTGAGTTGCAGGAAGTTCACATGTTTGCATTCAGTGAAAAAGAGGTTGATGCATTAGTAGAAATTGCAGATGAACTGGGTTTGAGAAGTGGGGGTTCTAGTGGCACATGCAATTTAATTTGAATTGGGGTAAATAATAATGCATCCACGAACCAAAAGAGTAGTAATATATTTCAATGCATTAATCAATGAATTACGGTACACCACTTATTTTCCAGGCGTACTCCTGGGTTTGATGTAGGCTCGAAGCCTTTTAAAGTATTATGTGCAACGCTGAAGAAGGTAATAAGGGATGTATCGGATATCGCTCCAACATGGATCTTTCACATAATGGCACAAGCACAACACTTCTTTTGCGCCTCAGGCTGCAAGGTAGGAGTAGCATCAAACTCGAGAGAAATTTTCTTTTCTTTGACTTTCGGTTCCAATTCAAACTCAAGAAATTTTGTCTTTTCCGGCGGGACCTCATCGACAACTCCTCTCGAGGGTATTGGTTCCATCCGCGATGCTATCCCAACAGGCCGATGCCCCTCTTTGATCGGGTCTGAAACAAACGCTTCACCAGTTACCTTTTCAAGTTGAGGTTCAGTTTCTAAGAGCTCTTTCTCAAGCCAGCCCAACAGCCCATCTTCTGCCGTGGCTGACGTTTTCGTTAGAACAGGCTTCTCTTCTTCAAGATTTTGAGATGTCAACAGCACTGGAGAAGGAGCAGGTACAGGTAACTGCAACATTGGTTCTGCCAACACAACTCCCTCCAATGGTGTCGACTCTTCGAGGCTTGGCGCCTCTTTTGAAGGAACAGGTACAGGTAACTGCAACATTGGTTCTTCCAACACCTCTCCCTCCAATGGTGTCGACTCTTCAAGGCTTGGTGCCTCTTTTGAAGGAACAGGTACAGGTACAGGTAGCTGCAACATTGGTTCTGCCAACACCTCTCCCTCCAATGGTGTCGACTCTTCGAGGCTTGGCGCCTCTTTTGTATCCACCACCGCTTGTTCTTCGTCTTGATCATCATTAACACGCAGATGGGATTCAATCTTTTCATACATAACTTTTCCTTTAAACTCGGACGTCTCCATAACCTCAAGTATATCGTCCACTTCTTGACTAGATGGATGAGGTTTTACGATGGCAGCATCGATAAAAGGAGGATCCTGTGCAGCGGACGTAGCCATATCCTTGCGCTTGTCGTGAATATCATATGTTGCTCTACTTTGATTTGACGAAACCATCTCATGAGCAGGTCGATGCCCCTCTTCAACCACGTCTGCGGCGAACTTTTCAACAGTTAGGTTTTCAAATCGGGCCGCCTCATTTATGGCGTCATGTTGAAGCGCTCGATCCATGTAATTCTCCCCGGATGATATGAACGTGGGGGGTGAAAGAGCCGAAACTTCAAATGTCGATCCACCCCCCTCCTGTCCTATCGCTTCTTCGCCTCCTGCCCCCGTCACCCACGACGGTGATTTCGACGGACGCGCGGCGGCCTTCACGAACGCCTCCACCGGCACGTTCGTGAGAATTGTTAGACCGATCCCCCGCTCGTTCAGGTCTCGGACGATCTTGGACACGTGCAGCTGGTTCTTGGCGGTAATGCTCTCGAGCTCTTTGGTTTTCTTCCGCAAGTAGCCCTCCGCCGAGAGTTCGACGTCGACGAAGTTGCTTTCTCGTTCTTCGACTTCGACCACGGGGAAGGCTTCTTTCTCAGCGGTCTCTTTCGCGTCGGTGTTGGGAGCCTCCTCCTCCTTCTCCTCCTCCTCCTCCTCATCCGCTTCCGCCTCCACTTCCGCTTCCACGTTCGCTTCCGCTTCTGTTTCTGCATCTGCTTTTGTTTCCTTTTCCTCCTCAGCCGCTTCCTCACCAATTTCCACTTCCACCTCCGCTTCAACGTTCGCTTCCACTTCTGCTTCCTTTTCCGCTTTTTCGCCCACTGCCTCGCTGTTTATGGATTCGAGATTCGTTTCCGCTTCTAAGCTGTTTGTGGAGTCGAGAACCGTGACCTCTTCTACTCCGGTGCGCGTTGGCGCTGGCACGTTGCTGGCGTCGACGTTCTCTTCCTCCACTTCCGCGTCCGCTTCCTCCTTCTTCTTTTCCTCCTCTGGCTCGAGGATGGCCGTCTTGTGTTCCTCCTTCTTCTTCCTGGTGCCCTTCCTCTTGTTGCTATTCTTCCCCATTACTTCGGTCAATCAATGCTGAGCTTCGGAATGGTATTGAAAGATGTTTACTAACTACTTCTTAATCACAAAGTCAAAGAAAGTGTGTGTACCTACGTACAACACGCGGCATTGGAGTTGAGGGAAATAAGTATGAATTAGTAGTTTCCCCTCTAATTGATAAAAGTATGAAATCGTAGTTTTACTTTGTTAGTGATTTTTACTAGAAAAAATAACTCAACCATGGCTTCCGTTGCCGCCTCTCCCCTCCGCTAGTAGTTGAGAATGGGTATAAATGACTATAATGAATAAATAGAATGCATTTAATATAAATTATAATCTACTCGCTGCTAGACCCGGACGAATCGTCAGAGTCGTCTCCGTATTCAACCTCAAAGAGGCCCTCCCCGATCAAAATCCCGACTTGCGTCACCAGCACGCACGCCCGGAATACGGTGCCGTGTAGTTGGATGCGGTGGCAGAAGATCTGTTTAAGGATTCCCCAATTTTTCAGGCGCCCGTTGAGCGTCTCGTGGCGTGCTCTTGCCCGCGCCGACATCACCCGACGCTCGGACGAGTAGCCCGGGTTCGTGGGGCACACGATTTTATTGGGGTGCCCCGCGTACCCCTCGTCCGCCTCGACCCGCTCGCCTGGGTCGAGGAAGTGGCGCAAAACTTTGTTGAAAATAGTAATGTCCGTGAACTTACCCGCGGGGTAAGGGCCCTGGATCCACACCAGGTCCCCCCCCAGGATGCTCACGCCCAGCTCATACCGGAGGGCGGACTTCCCGGCGTATTTGTGGGACCCGAAAGGGTTACCCACCGTCGCCGCTCCCTGCTGTTGGACCAGGAAGTCCGTCCCGTCGACTGTCATCAGACAGTCGTTTAGGACGTCTCCTTCCTTTTGACTCTCGAAGTCGATCTGCAGTGGCGGCAGGCAGCAGCGGGGGGGGGTGTGAGGATGACGCGGTGGAGAAAAAAGGGGCAATTCATGCGATTGCATTGAGGGCAGGATGGTCAGTGGTCATACGATCCGGCGACCCGTGCTGGGATCCTCGGAACGATGCCCCACACTCCGCGCCGTTGTCCTTACATTGTGAGTAAAAAAATTTACTCACCATTTCGTCCTCCAGCTTGGCGATGGCCCGGATGAACGACCAGACCCATTTTCGAAAGGTCTTCGGGTCAACGGTGCCGGCACATCCGCTGACGACCGAACAACCCGGGCCCTGCTTTGGGTATGCTTTAAGGATTTCATAGCGCCCAAAGCACCTGCTTTGGGCGCCCATTGTCGGGGAGGAGGTCGT
This sequence comes from Stephanodiscus triporus, assembly GCA_036939755.1. Classification (NCBI taxonomy): domain Eukaryota; phylum Bacillariophyta; class Thalassiosirophyceae; order Thalassiosirales; family Thalassiosiraceae; genus Stephanodiscus; species Stephanodiscus triporus. The sequence goes on from JALLAZ010000090.1 coordinate 43,400, forward strand.
GGTGTACAAGGTGGTCCCACACGGCCTCCATGGCACCAACGCTCGCTCCGAAGAACTCAAGAAAGTGCCGTGCCTCCCTGCCCGCTGTCCCGACGACGCGGGACACCCTATTTTGGATGTCTCGTGCCGCCGAGTCCCAGTCAACGTCGTCAACATCGTTGTCGTTGTCGTCGTCGACATCGTTGTCGTGGGGGGGGCGTGCGATGGGGCGGATGGCGGACATCATTGCGGCATGGGTAGGGTGTAATTCTTGGTGTGGGGGGTGTTGTGAGGTTGTGTGGCTGGTTGGGGCCCCACGCCACATCACAATGGATTTTTTTGTGCCACAGTACCCATACTTAATGCCAAAATAGACTCTTACTGCCTACCTGCAAAGCAAATCCAAGCAAAAAAAGCTTGCTTACGTTTCATTTGCATTTTTTCTTCCTTACAAATAATTTGCAAGATTTCTGCTTAGCAAATGTAAGCAAGTTTTTCTTGCTTACACTTGCTTAGCAAGTGTTACTGACATGGGATCAAAAATTGATTTCATTGAAAAAACAAATGTTTCTGACTGGTAAATTGCCTTTTTTTCTACGCAGGGGTAAGTACCATACTCTACAGGAACTCCACGGCAAGCGACCCGCCACACAAAAAACACCACACCACAACTCAACCAACTCACAAACAACCATAAATCATCAACCTCCCCCCCCATTAATGCCGCCGGATCCGCCAAAGGTAAAGAAGTGGGGAAAAGCAGACAAAAAGATCCTCTTCGACATTATTTGAACTGGCGCCCTCGACATTGACGACGTCAGGCACACTTTAGCCATCGATTCTGAGAATTTTCAACACAACTTTCGTGATTACTACGCCGCCCACCTCGGCCTAGAGGAATCATATATCGGGGTGAGACGACAAGTGGCAGATGAAGAAGGTAAGCTGCACGTTTGTTTTTATTGTTTATTATTGTCATATTGACATATACTTACCTATTTCTTCCTGCCCCCTCGATGCCCCCGGAGGCGAAGAAAACACCCCCCGCCGTAGGCGACGACGATGACACTGACGAGGTCGAGGTCGACAAACAAAATGAAGAAGAATCAAGCAACATCATGCCCACCATGAAGAAGATGGCTGCAGCTGCGGCCTCGGCCGGGGGAACCGCTACCAAGATAATCATCGCCGCCGCCACCAGGAACAACAAGGCCAATGTGAAGCCCTTCCTCCTCAACATGCATGATGGCTACGTCATCGTGTATTATACCAAAGACGGCCTGGACTACGCCGAGGTCGAAGCTTTGACGTGCAGCCCAACGGGATGGCTATCACATGGATGTGGGCCTTTCATCGGGCCTGCTTCTCCAAGGATCACCTGGAAATCGTTTTGTTGCATACAACAATGTGACATAGGCGATGAAGCCAGCGGATCATAGACAATGAGCACCCTCCAGTGAAGCCCTGGACCAAAGCTTAGTTGTTTTTTACCCTTTACCCTTTACCCTTTTTGGACCAGGGTAAGGGTAAAAAGTAACCCTTACCCGGTAATTACCCGGTAATTACCCGGTAAAGTTGAGGGTAAGGTAAGGGTAAAGTCATTTCATCAGCACCTTAGGGTAAGGGTAAAGGGTAAAAAGGGGTAAAAAGGGGTAAAAAGGGGTAAAGTTGCTTTATGGCCTATATATAGGCTTATAAGTGACTGTTATGATGCTGCTATTGGTTCTTCATGTGATAGTGCTGGTGGTGTTGATAGTGGTGAATATGCTGGCATGTGTCCCCACCACCTTACAGCCGCTCATGTCAACCAAGCTTGTGGAATTTTGCTACAAATCTGAAATCTGAGCAACTTTCAGATGATATGTGATGGTGAAATGAGGTGATTGAGGCTATAGACCCAACCCATATTCATCTTACATCAATGTTATATATATATATAAAGTGTTTGACAACCTTTATATGCTGTGGATGTGCATATGGAT
>JALLAZ010000091.1:0-24514 GCA_036939755.1 Stephanodiscus triporus
GACGTTTGAAGTACCCATCCTATGCGCATGCATGGGCGGAAGACGTCTGTGTGAGATGAACGAGTGATTCGTTCATCTTGGGGTCGGCGGCTCCTGGTGAAGCATCGGAAACCATGGTTAAGTTGTGTTTGTGGGCTATCTATCGTACTTTTATGTAAAAAATTGTTTAGCGAATAGCGTAAGTTAGTAGTGAAAAAATAAGCGATCTACATACTCGAAGATGAGTCGGCCTACGTTTTTGGGAGGTGGTGAGGGTGGCTAAATATTAGGAGTAAATATTGTACCTAGCTGTATCTAGGATCCATACAGAATTCCCACGTACTCTTTCAAGAGGGCTGGAAAACCTCTGACGAAAATAAATTCAGGTGACGAAAAAATAATACGTAATAATGGATTCAGGTGTGTTCTATTTTGTCATAAAATCTCTGTTTGAATGAACTACCTCTGTTCTTACACGTCAGCATAGATGATCGCAGAAAAGGAACACGTCAGAAAATAAATCATGTCATGTCGCATGACGTATTATGCTGACGTACCATGAAAAATCTGGTAGAAAATACCATTCATGGTTTTAATGAAGACGTTGCAGAGAATGATGCTGACGTGTGTTCCTTCACGTGTATGTAGAGGATACTACCATACAATAAAGATTATGGTACCATAGAGAGATACACCGGCGCTCTCACTCACAATTTTTGCCCAATCCTCCTGAACAACATTCATCATAAAATAATAATAATAATATCTCTCTTTCAATACGAAGCAAACACATCAAGACCATGTGCCCTCCTCCCGAAGATTCCATCGCAGCTTCCATTGAGAAACCGGTAACGGTGGAGAGTCCAACTCCGAACGTAATTCCCCCCCCCCCTCCCATGTACAAGTTTCTCATCGGCTCTCTCGGCCTTTCCACCATCGCACTTCTTGTGTCTACCATTGTGTTAGCGTCCGAAAAGGGAAAGTTGTCAGGCGATTCATCCTCAGCCGGCACCGTCGCCAATGGCGATGACTTCCTCGAGAGCAAGGCCTCGTCCGCCTTCTTTGCGACCGAGGATGACAACACCTGCGCGGGTGCGAAGCTGGCATTCGAGAACAAGCTATGCGCTGACCTCGATGTCCCCACGCCCCAGGCGGGGGCGAACGTCACCAAGGGATATGTGGGTGAACTCGACATGAACGGTACCGTGCCAAACATCAAGCCCTACTGGCAGAGCGGCATGTGCCCCGTCAACGTGCACTGGCACTTGGGATCCGAGCACTACTCCTACGGCGAGTTCGACGAGAATGGCTATGGTCCTCGCGGCAATATCCCGCGACCCGATTGGGCCAATCGTGACCTCGCATCGACAGGAACTTCGGACGAATTGACAGGAGCTGCAGCTTACGATGGAGTAGAAGACAATGGAGGCGTGCACGTGGTTCAGGATGGATTTCGCTGCCACCATTTTGACGCCTCCGATCCCAAGTTCACCACGCCCTACAACTGGAAGCACTGCATGGGGATGGTTGTCGGCGAGACCTACGAGGTGCACTGGCCCCACTCTGCCGCCGGCGACTGCGGCACCGTCAACCAGTACCAGACCCCCTTCTACGACGGCGTCTTCTGCAACCTCCCCCTCGAGGCCTTCATGACACTCGGCGCGCAGGACATCGCGAACGCCGTGGGAGTGCACGGGCAGGTGTTCACCATCGTCAACGACGAGTCCTACTTCTACCCGGACATGATCCGCGGCATGATCGTCGACAAGGAGATGGGCAAGGACATTCACATCTACTCCGGATCGACCACGGGGGAGACGCGTAGCAATGAAATGTGCTCCCAGTACGCGCCCGTCACGTGGCAGGTCGATCGCAAGTGTCACATGATCAGCGCCTCGAGCTTCGACAAGATGTGCTACGATATGAAGATGCAGAGGGACAACATGATTGAGGATCTGCACCCACACGGGTCGCGCGAGCTCGTCAAGGACGAACTGGTGGCGAACAACCAGTATTATCCCGATGGAGTTAGGAAGAATCTTCGTGCTTGAGAATCTTCTTCTTGCTCTATTGCTACAAATTTGGGTCGAATGTTAAAGCTTTGATAAAGCACAAGAGAGATACAAGAGATGAACTTTCAAGCAAGTGAGATTCTCACTCTCTCTTGTGTTTGTCTCTCACTTTGACTGCGTTGAGGGGTGTTAAATTAGAAAACTATTGTGATGCAATATACGATTAACACCAATGCTCAAATTTGATGCTGTCGTCGTCCTCGTCCTCGTCGTCGCTGTATTCGAGTGATGACGTGTATTCGAGCACTGGCCCCATTCGGAAAAGATGGTTCTCGTCGTAAGGATCCAAACGTCGTGCGACTTTGTTGATGGCTCCCGTCCCCCGCTCTCGGCTATCATTGCGATCGAAGCAGAACGCCATTCGAATGATTCTTGGCGGCGTTTGGATGAATTCGTCGACGGGAGGCTTAGTTGAGCGAGGGACCTCGACGGTGGTGGACGTGGATGCTGGCGTGGCGGCGAGACGAATGTCCCGATGGCGATCGCCACCGGCACTCGAGACGGACGAAACCTCATCGAGCTCCTCCTGGAGGAGAAGATCGTCCCACGTCGCCGCGTGAAGACGAACGTGTCTGCGACGTGGGGGACACTTCGAACCGAGGACATCGTCTGTGCAGTTGCCTCCGCAAAGTTGTATCCGTCGTATCTTACGCGACATCTCGGCCAGAAATGCACTCGGCGACTTGGCATAGCGGTGAAACGCTTCGAGATAGTTGTCGGCAATCGAACCGCGGTAGGACACGGGAACCTTGCTTCGATCAGTAAGCATGATGCTAGTCTTGGGGTTGGTCGGGAGTTCTTCAAAAGCAGATTGGATTTACTAATTTTGTGATGCTCTCTGGTCTTGTGCATCATAGTACAGTGGAGTGAGAGATGTAGAGAGATATTATGAAGCTGAGCCGTTTTTTTATCGAGAAACTCACGCGTGACTAAGCTCAAATCCTAACTATGTCAGAGAGCTATCCAACCCTAACACCCATGACTTTCTTATCCCACAATAGAATCGTGAAACTTCCTAAACTTCCCGTGACAATTGCGATGCTTGGGTTTGGCTTTCATTATTTAGTCCCACTGTGATGTATTTTGACATGGTGGATTTTATTCGAGGATGCAAGTGTCAAACTCTAAATCCGATCTCCTCATACATATTACCCGCTCTCAAGACAACTATGTCATTAACTTGTTTGCCAATGGCAGACTCTTTGATAGTTCAGGTGGTGTCTTTCCGATCCTCCGTAAATAAAAGTAAAAATACGATCGAAAAAAAGAAGAGAATCGTTCAGCTATGTGACGCACTTCGAAAGGCAACATCACGCGACGCGACACTGAACACCATTCGATGCTTTGGCGAACATGATTTCACCAATCACATCAACTCGACGTGCGATCGTCTGCGCGATACGTTGCACAGCGCAAAGGGGACGGCCGAGCAATGGAACACAATACGCAACGTGTCGATGGAACATGTGGAGCTGGAGATCGCTGTTTATTCTAATAGACTGCTCGAGGCCCACATCCAGAACGTGTGGAAGTTGGGCGACGAGATACGTGTGCTCATAATTGCGGGGTTCAGTTCTGTTTTTGAATTGGCGATCAATGGAAATCCGTCAGGGGTAGTGGACTTGGTCGAGGCTATAAAGACGTACGAACGAGCTGCGGAAAGGTTCGAGAAGAAGTTGAATGGTCATGGGAATAATGTCAGTGCTATTGATTGGTTGCGACTTAAGAACATCAGGGCACTGGCGTTGGAGCAGATGTTTTACAACTTCTGGGGCGTAGAAAAGCCTCAGGGGGTCGCCAACCTTGAAAACGGCACAGGCGCACCTCTCACTCCTCTAATTGTGCTGGAAACGATCGATCTGGTCAAGCATAAAATATCACCATGCTTTCCTTCCCATTGGCACATTGAAGCGCTTTGGAGTTCATGTGTTGCCAACGTTTTTACGAGTCACATTGTACATAACACAGGTGATCATTGTGAGAATCTGCCCGACCTGACAGTCACTCAACTGCTTGAATTGGTCGCATGGATAGAATACTTTCACGAAACAGTTGATTCGACATTTCCTGAGGTTGCGGCAGTACACAATGGTAGAAAGGCACACTTTGAAGAGCGCTACGAGTTGTTTGCGGGTGAGGAAAGGATCGTAAATATTCAGAATCTTGCTTGGGATAACTTATGCCAAATCCACAGGCTTGCACAGGAGGAGTTTTTGATCCGAACGAGAAGTCTGACAGACGAATGGCTGGATAAGGTCTATGGGTGAGTAGCCTGCCTGAAGCATGAAGGCTAATGACGCGGATGCCATGTTTGAGATCTCACGTGAAACATTCTGTCTTTCTCGTTTGTCATCCATCCTTTTCTTATCAAACAGATCGGAAACGTTTAAGAATCAATCAGCCGAAGGCAAACTCACCACATCTCTATGTGCAGATGTATTCTCCTTTTGTAGCGTTCAAATACGCACATTAAGGGAAAGGCTATCGAAGAAATCCGACACCCTCATCCTTGCCATCTGTATCATCCTCTCTCAGATGCGTTCGAAGCAGGTTCATGCACGGAATTTTTTCCTACAGGACCTGGAGACGTGCTGTGCAGCATCGAATGATTTTGCACGCATGGGTGAGAAATGCAACGATATGATCTCTGACGTGATATCTCAATGTGAATTTACGGAGGATATGATTGATATGTTAAAGACAAGCTCGAATGAATTGATGGGCGTTTACATCGTCGATGCCATCTACTCAGCACGCAGCGTGCATACTTATGTGTTTGATCCGATTGAGGAAGAGATAGGAAGTGAAGAGGCCCAGGAAGAGGCAATGGTCGGCACCGACCTTGCCATTTGGTTGGTGCGGACACTCGAGAACTTTTATGAAGACCTAGAGCACTACATGGACCATACAATGGTGGCCAAGAGCATGATGAGTCTCATGTCTGCAACCGTAATCTTTTATGCCAAACGTTTGTTGCACCGAGCGAAAAAGCATCGCAGCAATACGGCCTCCTCGAGGGCCGCACGTTCCGCCGCGAAGCGTCCCTCCTTCTCCCTCGACGGCGTACAGCGTATTCCCGCCGCTGACCAGGGACATGTCAAGAAAGCGCTGGAAGAATGGCAGTTGATATCAGAGTGCTGAAAGACTACTTTGCAGGCCTTGTTCAGCAAATGCAATTATTGAAGAAGAATATCGAAAAGGATTTTGAGATCCTCACCACCATTCACGAAATATTGAGCATTGCTGCTGGATTCTCAGTGAGCGATGCCGAAGACTTCATACTAGTTTTGCATAAGCATGTTAGGGTTGTAGACATTACAAAACATGTTGTCTGCGACCTGTGGTGGCTAGTTGCTCCGGAAGAACTGAGTGTTTTGCAGCTTGTGGAATCGATGGAAAATCATCTTCTGGTGATTGCACCTGATAATGAGACGCTAGAGTCGAAGGATCACGACCGCGCTTATGTCAAGGGCTTGCGCTTTGCCGAAATGACTTTTGAGTTATACGCCACGGCCAACAAAAGTTGAGAATATTGGTAAATAATGCCCTGAAGCATTTTATTCTTGTTGTATGATATTATTTATATAGAACCGGTTGAGAGTCAAACCCTAGAGTAGCTCGTCAGAGAGTCTTTTCCTCTGCATCGATATTCGCACACCATTTCAACGGATGATGAATCAAGATTTAAGAAGAACTTTATCTTCTCTTCCGGCATTGTAATACTCAATACCGGCTCGACCCACCCCCTCCTCGGTCAGAACGGCGAGTACCTCCACCTCCCCCACTGCCACTATTTGGCTGCTGGTCAGCGCCAGTCCGACGAGGTGGTGCCCAACTAACATCGCCGCGGGATCGTTTTTGTGTCGGACGTTCCGTGTCTTCACCTGGTTCTGGTGATCTGCTTCTCTTCCTATTGTCGCCTCTAGTGGGCTCGCCGCTGGCTCTCTGATTATCCCAACTTTGCCTGCTACCCCTATCGCGATCCCATACTTCGCGGTCCACCCCCGGTCGTCGCGATTCAGCAGAGCGCACATGAGACTCCCTCGATTCTTCAACTCTATTTTTTGGCGTGAAAGCCGGTGCAATGGGATTGAGAAGTGGCTACAAAATACAGTTACGGTAACCAATTCATAATGTGAGAACGATATGCAATAACCCGGCGTTGACGCAGTACAACCGAAAAAAATCTGCAAGACTCACCCTTGACTGCCGTGGATCCATACCCCACGGCCGTCCTCTCTCGTCTCTCCCATCTCGTCTATCCTGCCTCCAACCGTCCCTGCCATCTTCTTGAAGTTGTCTTGATATCATTTCACTCTCCTTTTTCATGTCTTCGTGCCTTTTAGCAAGCTGCTTCTTCTTTTCCTCTGCTTTCATCTTTTCCTTCTCCTGGCGCGCTCTTGTCACTGCAATATTTTCTTCCTTCCACATTCCTTCATCACGAGCTTTAATAAGCTGTGAGCAATAACCTTGAGCTGTTGCACGAATGTCAGGCCTTTCATTGTCTTCACTCTGCAGGGGGGCAAGAGTTTTAAGAATTCGCTCGCCAATCTTGGGTTGAGTGGGGAAGACTGAAACAATGCGGCTCAGAACAATTAGGGCGGCACGGGTGTGCATATATTCGGATGATTCGAGGCAGCCTATGGCGGCGCTTCCAATTTTCTTGTGCCATTGACCGTAAAGAGACTTGTAATCATCGTGAGTGATGCCACCTGTCAACGCATGGTTGTCAAAACCAGTCTCCTCCGCAAACTCTTTCGAGAGTCGAGAGCCAGGCTGAATGAGGCAATTATAACGAACTAGTGAGGAGGTAAAATAAACATAAAAACCATGCTGCACGTCGTACAGATAAACCTACCGTATCCTTCAGCTCCGACGCAAACGCATCATTATCATACCTCCAAGAGTTCACTGACTTCCATATTTCATTAAAAAAAATTGATAAATTTCCCGCTTCGTCCTCAGTCACGCAATACAGACTGCCAATGACAGCATTGACGATGTTGTCAATCAGTTCTATTGTCGGAAAGCCAGGCACTTGAATCTTGTGGAGAAGCTTCACAAAATGTGCGCAGTAGAGTGCATCCTCGGGGCTGAGAAGGAATCGCTGATAAATGCAGAACGTCATGAAAGCTGAAGCAAACGAATCTCCATCGGACCCAATCAAAGATTTCTTGTTTGTTTCCAACTTTGATAGAACGAGATTGCAGCGCTTCTGCTGGCGTTGAAAATCGTTGCTCAATTGATCAACGTTGCTCTTCAACCGATCTAATTGCACGGCATGAGTTTTTGTAAACGCTGTTGCTTGACGAATTTGATCGTAATTGCCCCCAGCCGCTGCTGCGGCGGCGGCCAACATTGACATTTGGCCTCTTGCAGCTTCCCCACCCTGTTGAAGCTGAATTAGTCGATCACAATCCTTCTTCAGACGCTCAATGTCTACACTGTAACGCTCCTCGGGGCACGAAATGTCATAGATGGCAAGAGAATAAAAAGTCTCGAACATTGTCGGTGTGATATGCTTTGAAGCAGCTTCAGGAAATAGGACAAGACTTTCGCAAGAGGGTGTTCTTGATGTTGATGATAGATAGGCAGGTTTCACAAGGGGTCTACAGAGCATCCAAGCCACAGCAGTGTCAACTCCATACTTGTAATGGAGATCACTGAGAGACGGCATTGAACTGGCAAACTTTTCCTTGGCTGCTGAGTCGTCTGACGAGTCAGATAAATACTCTAACAGAAGGCACATGACAGCCTCGCAGTCGTCATACATATTTCCAATTACTTTCACATGTTGTTTGACCGTGTCAGACGATTTCGAGTACAACACTCGGGAACGAATCTGCGAGAGTAAAATCAGGATTATAACTCCCAAGTCTCCGCCCTGCAGTACAGATCTGAGCTGCTGCGATGCCTCGCGGTTGACATCCTCGACCACCCCGAAAGATGACGTTTCGCGTTTTAGAAGGCGGCTTCCTCGACGACCATCTAACTGCAGGTCTGAAAGCGACGCAGTAGAGTCGTAATCAACGAAACCATATCCACCAACTGTTTTGATGAGGCTACGAAGAATGCCCAGCTCGGATGCCTGACCTTCCTTGAACCGTTTGGTGATGTACATGAGAATTCCTCGCATTTCCACTGCGGGGAACTTCTTATAAAACGCACCAGTGAATGTCTCGAGAGACGAAAGCCATTGTTCGGTATTTAATCCTCCCACTGTTTTTGGAGTTGCCGTGAATACATGGAGTGAATTCAGACATGATAATACACAGTGACAATTAAAGACTCACTCTTCGTTCGATTCTTCTGACCAGCATCCTCCCCACCGCCAAGACTCAATAGCAAACAGTATCCCATCACATCAAGTCCCAGCTTCGTAACGAATTGGAAAGTATCGACCATCATTAAAATCATATTATCGTAACTCTCGATCTTACTCAAAATGTCGGTAAACACCACTAATGGATTGCTGTGGGACGTTGTCGCCAGCTGACCTCCCATATTAACGATATTCTCCTTCGAAATGCGCTTCAGGACGTACCGGGCTGCAATGCCCGTCTCGATTTCCGACTCAATGTTATTCAGCGGCTTGGGGACGTTGCCGGTCCTGACGTCGGCGGGCGACATGGCTCGCAGCGAGACCTTTTCCAAGCCGGGACGACGCCATGCCGAATACAGCTTGTATCGAAGCTCGTACGGCAAATTATTGAGGACGGCCCACAATTCTCCGGGAAGGGCGGTGTCCGACTGAAAAAGGGACAGCGACGGCACGAGGAAGGTGGACAGGACCGCGAGGGTATCTCCATCGATGGAAGCGGGATTTATCTTGGTCAATTTTTTTGCATACAAACGGCAAAGCTTTACGTACAAATTCTGATTCGCACGAATCCTGCCGCTCTTCGCAAGCGCCGAGAGGGGGTCGAGTAGGACGGAGGACATCTCCGCCAACGTAGCGTCCTTGGCGAGCGTGGAGGTCGTAGACAACGGCAGCAACGAGCCCCGCATCCTCCCCGCGCCATTCCCGTCGGAATGCAACGCCGTCCCCTCGCGAACGATGCCATCGATCGCGTTTTCCACCCACGCGCATACGTCCGACGCCACGCCCTCGGACAGAGTGCACGCCGCCAACACGGCCCTGTCCATCATCGAGCGCGACTCGTCGAAGTCGGGCCCGTTGGCCGCGTGCGCGAGGAACGCCGCGGCCGCGTCCCAATCGCCCCCCAGGGCGAGCATCGCGCGATACATCAAGACGACGGGATCGCATTCGAGGGGAGGGGTTTGATCGACGGCGACGACGATCGCGGGGGCGGCGGCGGCGGACGACGACGACGACGACAACGACGACGACTGCGCCTGCCCGTCGGCCCTCACCGCGGAGTTGAGGGAGACCACGCCCAGCCTCTTGAGGCGCTCGACGGTCGCGACGCGATGGGCAACGTCGGCCCTAAGGAGGTGCGTGGCCACCGCCCCGGCGTCCGCGACGGCCAGGTGGGGGATCAGCTCGTGCGGGTCCAGCATCCCGTGCGCGCACAGGAAGGCTGCGGAGAGGTGCAGAGATCGCGGGGGGGGGCGGGGGGGCGATGGCCACGGCGCCGTCGACCGCCGCGTCGTCGTCGTCATCCGCCGTCGGGACGTGGCTGCCAATTTCAGGTTTGTGTTTCGGTAGAGAGTTGGCACGCGCAAGAAGAAGGTAATGTCTGCTGTATTTCCCGATGCCTTCTTTGCCATCGGGTGTCACAACAGGAGTATTCGTGTCACGATGTAGACATGTCGGTACAGAAGCCGCGGATGACATTGATTTACTATCCAATACGCAGATTGGGTCATCTAATACGACGCTTTTTGTTGGAGACGATACCGGTGTCTGTGATTCAAAAAGATGTTCAATCCTGCTGACAAATGTTGTCGACTTGCTTCGCTGAGATATGGCATACCGTCGGCCCAAACGTCGCAGCTCTTGCCGTGCGGATGATACGCCGACATCATCATTGGTTGAGATGCTCGACGCCCGATAGAACCTGTCTTTTATCCCAATATTGGGTAGCGAGCCAACAATGTGTGATGGCGATTGTGAGCACATATTTGAATAGAAGCGAAGGTCAGTCCTCGCATCTTTCCTCCGCCTCCATTGCTGTTCTGCTTTTCTTTGGTTCTCGAGACGTTTTAGCCGAAGCTGATGAAACGACTCCAGGTAAATAGCTTTGCCTGCGCTCTCTCTTCTTCTGACATCAATACCACCGATGCCATCATCGCGGCTTGGCACAAAAGTATCGTCAGAGAAATGCATTATCATTCAGGGGAGCTGCGTCTAAATATTAGAGAGATAGAGTACCATATTCTCCCTATCTGCGATGCTGATTGGGGTCAAACACGCTAGCTGCAGAAAGACCATCATCCAACGGTCGCGAGTAAGTGAGGATAGCGTCGACAAGCAGGGGGGATGGAGGCTCTGATCGCCGATAGGGGATAAATTTTACAGATAAAACTTGTCCATTCCCATGCCCATGATGAATGAGTGAAACCTCAACAATCTTTGGACTTGATGGCTCTCGCCCCTTTTTCCAAACAATCGCCAAATTCAAACCAACGACGGTTTGTTGGGGGTGAAAATCGAAACTTTACGTATGGTACTCTTTGGAGAGTACCTAGGTACTACCATGGAGGAGTTTACAGGAAGGAATATCCACCCACAAAAGTCTTCCCCCGCGTGCTACCAGTCTCCATCCAGTCTGCAGTCTGCCATACAACATCCTGCACCGCCATGACGACGACGAAACTCCGACCAACGCCGTCCACCTTGGATGCCTGGGAAAACTTCCCCACAGTCAACGACGACATGTGAGCAATGATTTGCACAATTTTCATCTGATACAATTACTTTTGATTTTCACACCGATCTTTCCTCTTTTAATCATCCAGTGCCCAAATGCGTCTCGCCCGCGCCATGGGCTACCCGCCCAGCTGGAGAGTCGTGCGCAGTCTCATTCAGGTTCCCATTCCAGAAGATTTGGCTAAGCAAATGAAAGATAGTGGTGCGGCCGTGTCCACCAACGAGGGGGGATTGCATGTCATGACCGCGGTGCGGGATAGAATCTACGCTGGTCATCCCGCGTCTCAGCCAGATGGATATTACAACCACGCCGCGGCGCTCTTGGCCTGCTCTAAAATGCCCTGGCGGCCGGAATTTGACGATGTGATTCATGACAATAACGACGATGATTATGACGACGACCAGTACTGCAGCACGTCTCATAGGAACAAGGGTGGTCAACTGAAGGGACGGGAGGCGAAGTTTGGAGTGGGCGACATAGTTGAGGTTTTGTATGACGAAGATGAGGATGTGGAACCAGAATGGTATGAAGCGACTATACTCAAAAAGGTTGAGTATCAGGATGATATAAGGTTAGTTCGTCCATCGTACATATTGAGGTCAAATTTCTTAGGGTCGCTGGCGGTTGAATCTAACCCTATCCTCGACGAGATTCTTATTCCATTTTTATTTGTGACACGTCCGTACCTTTACTATGACGAACATCCAGGTACGATGTTCACTACACGGTTGATGATGCAATCCAATCCAATATACGCGAGGAGAAAATTCGAGCATCTGCCAAAATAAAAAAGAAGAAGAAGTCCACTCCGAAGGCCACTGCTCCGAAGGCCGCTTCAAAGACAACCCCAAAGACTAATCCAAAGGTTACTCCGAAAAAACAGGGGGGTAACAAAAGAGCAGCTGGCAGCAGCAGTGGTACGGTTACTTCAAAGAAAAGACGCGGAAGACCCTCGGGAAGTAGGAACAAAAAGAAGGTTGAGGCAGAGGAAGAGTCGCCTGCGGATACGTTGATGGATGACATCGCCCTCGATGAAGGGGACCCTCCGTGGCGTACCGACGGCCATGAGTACCTTTCACGTAAACTCAAATTCAACCAGAAGATTGGGACTGTGGTGGGATGGATTGCAGAGACCGATGTCGACAGTGAGGGCAATCCTGGATTTGTTTGTAGCAAGACTGGTGTTCCCGCCAGGTTATTCCATGCCATGTTTGATGATTTTGTGCAGGACTTCGAAGAGTGGGAGCTGACAGACTGTTTTGTGGAGAAGTAGTTGTTTTGAGCCAACCCTTCCAGCCACTGAAATCGGGGGATCGTTCGAGCGCGTGAGTGAGGACGGCCATGCGAAGTCCAGTAATCTGTATTAACTTCCAAACTTAATACAGATTTATAGATAGGTGTTGCATAGCAGACCTCCAAGATCTGCCATGCCACCACCCCTGATGTAATATTTAATAACTGAACAATTAGTCGCTGACAGAGCGGATAAGGTCTGTGTGAATGGCATCTTCATGGATATCATCCTTGAAGATTGCATTCCTAACTGGTAGAGTCCTCGACCAGATACTTGCGTCGGGATAGCGTTCATCGGCTTCATCGTCCGGACGATGGATGATGGCGCCGTAACAGACCTTGAATGGTCCGGCGGTGCTATTTGCACTGCCGTTTCAATTCCTCCTCCAAAGTCTCTTGTTCGATACGGGATTCGGCTGAATAATATTGGTGTAAACATAATCTTGAAGCGATCTCTCGGCGTGTTCAGCAAGTTCTCGTACGTTACCGCAATCACTGATAATGGTTGCTGGTCAATAAGAATAGAGTGCATGTGCATCTTCAGCACTGACTGCTTTATAGTTGAGTCCCACGGCAATCACAATCGAACCTTGTCTTCCCTTTGTTTTTTTATACTTTCCTGATTTACTCTTCGCTGGTCTTGCTTTAGTTGTAAGTGACGTCCTTGCGAGCTCAATATTTGGTGCGTTCTCGACCCCTCCGTAACTTGTTGCTCCACAGATGATCAGAAAAACAGAGTGAGTTATTTTCCGTACCTCTCCCACGACTTTTCTCACCTTTGCAATTGCGGCGTTGAGAGCAACGATTCCGGCTTTGACTGCATTTCTTTTTTCCTCATCGGATACACCATTGAGCTGAGGAGATGGCTGTGCTTCCAGTGCTTCTAACAAAGTTGATTTCCTTTTAGCACTCATTGCCTTTTGTTTACCGGTTGTATCGGCTTTGCCATGATTGATCCAAAAACCGCACTTGTCGGCATAGGGCCCAGCAAATCTTACAAGCAAGCTGCAAGAACTGCCCGTACAAGAGCACGGGTTTAGATTCTCCTTATTTTGCACCTTCTTTTTACCGGTCATATCACATGAATAGCCATTCTCCTTCCTGAAATCGCACTTTTTCGCATAGTTGCCGCTGATGCCCACTTCGTGACCGCGGGCATTGCCTGGCCAAATGCATTTTTTATACTTAACCATTTGAAACTTGCACACAGCAAAGTGAGTCGTCCTTGTTGTCGACCTCGTCGCAAAGCAATGCCGATCGTGCAGTGAGCAGCAGGCGGGGGGGATTCAAATGCGCCGGTATTTTAATTTAAACATAGGAATTAGTACTTAGAGGGGGGCTCGATGAGTGCAGATAAGTAAAGGTTGTGCGCGTGCTGGCGTCCACGGTCGGCGCGAGATTCCTCGTCGTGTCCCTAACATAAGTGTCCACATCAATAGGCGCGTACACATTAGGCCCTGTGAACAATTATACTCCGAATACCATTGCGACCTCATTTAATCATCGTGACGCTCAGTAAGTATTGTCTGATGAGGAGTTATTGGTGGAGATGTGTGCCAATCACAAGGTGAAATAGCGGCATTGCACTGGTAGCATTTATTTCCTTAAAGGTTGTTCATTGGCACCTGTCGTTGGCTACTCCGATGCGTAAAAGTCACTTCACCGTCCCCAAAGCAGGAGATCTCCTGGCGAAATGACTCGATAGCCACAGAGTGCCCTTGCCCGCCATGGCACCGGCAATGCCACTAGCATCAAAAACAATCAAGTTTGGGACTATGCTACGGTTAACACGCATCAATCCAGCCGCATATATGTGAACATCCTCCCCCACCTGTTCAAGACCGACATTGACAGCAAGAGTGTTGAATGGTCGTTGTTTTGTATTCGTTCTGGCATTGACATCGAGTTCCACGAATGCATTGTAGTTGTTGCCAATCTTGTCTACTCTGATAATTTGCGTGTACCTCATCACAGTAGTCTTTCCAGTGAGAACTCGCTGCGGTTTCAAAATCATTTCCTGCCTATACGTTCCGGGTCCCGTCCGTGTTATTTTGATATCTTGGACTAGACGAACAGAGAGAAACAAAGGTTTGATAGGACAAGTCTACACGGCCAGACGACTTATCTGATAGAGAACACACCTTTGTCCTCGTTCCACTTCTTTTGGTTGGCACCATCGAGATAGGCAAAAAGCACTTCCACTGGGCGGCAATTTTTGGCTATCTGTTTACTCTCGGCTAAAACCCAATCCCCTAAATCAATTATTATTGTCAAAGTCAAATGCAAGATAATATTATGTAGCTAACGACGGTCATGGTTGAAACAACAGCTTCAGGCGGAGGAACACTCACCACCCAGTCGAGTGCTGCAGTAGAATCCTTCCCTGCCGTCGGTTGCGCTGTGATGTTTGAAGGATGACGATGAGCGACAAGAGCTCATTGCGTCATCTATTGCATTAGGCGATTGAAAACGACCAAACGAGAACTCTTCGGATTGACCATACTTCAACTTTGTGAGTTTCGCTTTCTCGTAGTTTCGTCGATGCTCGTTGAAAGTAATCCTAACTCCCACCCCTGCTGGCTCCGCTGCAGCTAACGGACCTAACAGAATGAGTAGCGCATAGACTGCCCCGGTTACCATTTCTCGTGGTCTGCGGGTTTTAGGCTGTGATTGTTTTAGACGAGACAATATCGGCACGCGGGGGCAGGCCCAGCGGAGACGGTGGTGTGGCGGCGGCTGGATCAGATGCATCAGTGGCGGTGGGGGTGCCGGTGGCGGCAGAGCAAGGCAGGGGTGGATCGTAGTAGGGACCGCCACATAGATGAATAGTCGTCTTGGTTGTACCGCCCCTACCCTGTATGTACGTATCGTACTTTACATCGGTGCTTGTTAAGAGTCCTACTAGATAGATACTTAAAAGTTGAGGAACATGATTATTGCACACCTCCACGATGGTGAAACTATTGACGCTATGTTTTTCGAACCGTTGGGTCGTGAGTGCTGCATACTAGTCACAACTGCCTCCTCAAACAATGCCGTCCTATCGGGGAGATTCGCCAATTGTAGTTTGGTTATAAGTAGATGTTCAGCATATATGACACATAAAGACTAGACAGAGGAGGATCCCCCCTCTGGCGAGCGAGATAGCATTTCATCCCTCCAAATGATAATAATTCCAAGGTCGTTTCGCCAACACCCTAACCCTACCCTGTTTCGTGCCATAGACAAATCCATGTCCGCTCTCGGGATGGAATCTCGCAATATTCACATCATCATCAGCACACGTTAATGTACAAACGTGTTTCATACCCTTCTTGACATTGTACATCGAAGTCACGGGATGTCGCAGCTCTTCGTATTCGTGCACCGACGGGATGTTTTCGCGCACCCCGTACCCGAGCAGGCAGTATTCCGCCGAGGGGGAGAATTTCACGCACGTTACTCCCGACGACTTGGCACCATCGAGCGGAGCGGCCTGGAGGAGCTTGCCGAGGTTGGGATGTCGTCGCATGCTTTCGGTGCGCACGATGTTGGGATTCAGCGGCAGCGGCTCGCCGTCGGGCGGCATCGACGTGTCGAGCGACACCGTGACGATATGGGGCACGTACCGACCCCCACCCTCCTCTTGATGCTTCCACAAGGGATGGTCCGCCGCCACGATCGAGAGTGGATGTGGAAAATGTACGGGCTTTGCGCGTGACATGTTAGGTAAGGCACGTTTCCCGGGAGGCGAGGGCGGTTCGAGCAGAGTCACGCTATAGTTCGGAGGTGGCGTTCGTGGATCGGTATAAGACAGCGTTTGCTGTCGGGGTGGTGGAGAGGAGACTGGCGACGCGGTTGAATCAAATGATCCACAATTGTCATCGTTTGAAAGCTGTTGGTTTTCTTCCATCCGCTGCTGGCTCTCGATCAATTCCATCGCACTATCGATGTCGTCCGGTAGCCAAAAGTCGGCGCATGCCGAGAGAATCTTACCGTCTCGTGATACATCAAACCCTCCATCGTTGTACAGCAAGACACGTGGGATGATCATTCGCGGCTTCGGAGTGAAGTTACCAATCCGGTTTGTGCGAATGAGTGACTTGTCTGCGCTACAAAAGTAATTATCTTCAAGATGAGAATAGACTCACATTTCTCAACGCCTGCTTATCCGTCATGTAATCCTCCGATTCCAACTCCCCCTCGCCATTTATCTTGCCACCCCTCCGCAGTGCCCTCGCATCTCCGTTAACGTCGTTGCCGCTAGCCATAGCCGGATTCAGCAACGGATTCAGCACCGCATCCAAACTGAAATCCCACATTCGCAAATGGAAGCTCGTCCCTCCTCCACTCATGCCGCCTCTCCTATGCGGTTCTCGGTTGGGCAGGCCCTGGTTGACGCTCATGGGATTTTGTCCGCCGACGATGATTATCGTTCCGGAAGGCGGGAAATGTACGCATCGCAACGCCTCGCTGTGTAGGAACTCCACCATCGGCGTGAGCGGGAAGACGGAAGTTTCCGATCGATTCAATATCCGGGCCTCGGATATCCGCGCTAGCTTCCTCCTGCGCTTCTCCGCGTTGTAGTCCCACAAATACAACGTTTTGCCGCTAGCCATGGCGAGTATCTCCCCCGACGGATGGAAGCTCAGGCTGATCACTGCCGCCTCCAATCGTATCATGTTCAAACAAACGCCGATGCCGGTGTCGTAATTGTACGCCTCCGCTTCGGTATCGTACCAGGCGGGATCGTCGGGGGGTATGCCCGCGGCGACCAGGACGCACGATGCGTAATCGTCCTCCTCCTCGGAAAATGGATTTTTCGTCGTGGCGATGGGATCGTCGATGACGCAATCGGACCCATCCTCGTCATCGTATCCCCCGCGGGCGGCACTCGTCGCAGTAGTCCTCCACGGGTGTTCCACGACCCCTCGGGGGCTAGTGCCGTAATAACTCGCGAAGTCCGGACCGCGCGCTCCTCCACAACCGCCATCTCTCCCCGTCGACGACGTTGTTCCTCGGCCCCTGACGTCGTCGTACCGACCCCTCCACCTGCGTTCGCCCTCCGCCCTCCGCGCCTTCCTCACGCTCTCCCTCTGGAAGTTCCAATCCCAGACCCGCACCTGAAATCCGAGGCATCCACTTGCGACGATTCTGCTGTTCGTGGGATGGTACTTAACCGTCCAGGGCGTGCGGGGATGTCCCTCCAGCGTGCGTATCAGCCTCCCGGTGCGACAGCACGTGACCTTCACGGTGTGATCCCCGTGCGTGGACGCGACCGTGCGCGAGTCGGGGGAGAAGGCTATGGATATCGTGGAGATCGATCGGGCCGCGGCGCGCGTCGTCGACGACGACATCGACGCCGCGGCGCGAGTCGGCGTCGGCGGCAGGGGCGGGGGCCGACGATGGGCCGGCCGTCGCGACGCGACGAGCAGCGCCGCCTCCCGCGATCGACGGGACGCCTCGATCGCCTCCCGCATCCGACGGGACGCGTCCGCACTCGGCTTGCCGCGCGAATTGGCGAGGGCGGCGTCGGCGTCGTCGTCCGGTCCGCGGAGGAGGGGGCCGACGACGCCCGCGCCGCCGCCACCGCCGCGGCTGCCATCCGCGGACTCCGGGAGGGGGCGTCGACGGTCCCGCCCCGGTAGCTCGGTCGACGACGACGGCCGTCCCCCCTCCTGATGACGTCGGACGAAGGAGGCCCCTCCGCCGGCGACGACGGGCGCGCCCCGGCCGTGGGCGAGCAGGTGCTCCCGCAGCTGTCGATTCGTCTCGAGCTGCTCCCTCGTGTACCCGCCGTCGCCGTCGCCGCGGACTTCCATCGCAGCCGCCATCACCCGGCTCCCTCCCCCTGCCCGGCCATCTTCCCCGCCCGCCGTTCGTCTTCGTCGTCCCGCCATCGTCGTCATCATCGTCGTCGTCGGGCGGTACGGCCTGCGCGGGACGTCCGATCCTCCGTTGAGATGATTCAGGTAGCTCGCCTTGAATTTCGTCGCGGAGGCGTACTCGGCGTAGGACTTGATCTCGGACGCGACGTCCGATATCGTCGCGACGCGATCGTCATCGTCGTCGTCGTCGTCGTCGTCGTGGCACGCGACGGTCTCGGATCCGTCGCAATCAACGTCCGACTGGGACCGTCGGGACGTGTCGTCGTTAACGGGCGTCGTCGGATACGGGGGAGGCTTTAGGGTAGTTCCCCCCCGATGGTATTCCCGACGGACAGGACCCCACCGGGGAGGCGTGGCGGGCGTTATAGGGCATTGATTGCCGCCGTCCATCTCCATCGGCGTCGTCCTACCCCCCGTCGTGGCGGCGGCCGTCTTCCGACGATCGCCATCATCGTCGCCACCGCGCCCGCCCTTCCCCGCGTCGCGGTCGGCGGCGGGGGCGGCGACGGCTGCTCGACGAGCGCCACGGCCGAAGAGCGTCGACGGATCTCGAAATCTCTGACCGCGCATCCTCCTGTCGTCGAGTATGACCACGACGTTCCGGCCCATGCACGCCGTCGCGCCGTCCTCCATCCGCTTGTAGTCGTCGACGTCGAACGGGTCGATTTCATCGCGCCCGTCGTCGTCGTCGTCGTCGTCGTCGTCGTCGTGGTGGTGGTGGTAGTGGTGGAAGTATTGGTCGTCGTCGTCGGTGTCGTCGTAGTCGTCCATCCGGTCGTCGTCGTCGTCCGAAGTCCGCGTCCGCCGACCGCCACCGTCGCCGTCCTCGCCGCCCTCGCCG
This sequence comes from Stephanodiscus triporus, assembly GCA_036939755.1. Lineage (NCBI taxonomy): Eukaryota > Bacillariophyta > Thalassiosirophyceae > Thalassiosirales > Thalassiosiraceae > Stephanodiscus > Stephanodiscus triporus. The sequence continues at coordinate 18,887 of JALLAZ010000091.1, forward strand.
TCCTCGCGCCTCGCCCGGAGCGCCACCGCCGCAGCCAACCCGGCAATGCCGCCGCCACCACTGTCATCGTCCATGGTTCCTATTTCCTTTTTCCCTTCACCTCTGCTCTATCAAGAGAGAGATAGAGAGATGCGTAATTCTTTCCCTGGGCGGGGTCGAGTGACAACGGCAACAAAAAATATCCCCATGGCCGGCGGCGCCGAAAGAAAGAGCAGGACCGTTTCTTCCTCTCTTTCTCTCTTTACCTACACCGGCCGACTCGCGTCTGTCTGTATTGGCGGGAGAGTCCGAACCAAACGTAGGTAAGTTCTAGTTGTACAATTTTACTAAGTATCTAGTTGTACAATTGCAATACCATAAAATATGGTACGATAAAACCGAAAAAATTGTAACTTCTCGGATCTCAAATCTGCATGATCATGACGCCATCTCCAAAAAGTCCTGCTTCGTCGACCGGCGGTCACAAACGAGGGCACAACGTGCACCCCACCCTCGATTCGCTCGAATGCATCCATGCGCTCCGAACGCAGTCGAACGAGTTTTCGCCCCTAGTTCCACGCGATCATCGCGATGCCCCCCCCTCCGCCTCCTCGTCCTCGCCGGGCGAACGACGTGGTAGGTCGTCGTCGTTTCCTCTCCATCCGAAATTCGACCATGACGCTCCGATGCATGAAGGAGATGCCGACGCGATCTCCGGCATGGACATGGTGGTGAAGAATGAAACGAAAAAGGGAGATAGTGAGTGCGACGGGGCTCATCGAATATAACTTTGATATTTGATTCTTCGATGTGTCGCATTAACGGCCATTGATGATTGGGATGTCGTTGCGTTTCTCGCACCATCTACGAATTAACGAAATATCGCGCACCCCCACCTCCATCGTTGGGACAAGAAAAACAAGGCTTCGTCTATTACGTGATATACGCGTTCGTGAATTCCATCATGTGCGTCCCGTGCCTCTACGGCTACGCCGCCGTGATCTTCGCTCACGACGTCTTCCAACCTCACATCAACGCGCTTAGCAAGCTCGTCATCCTGTCATCGGTCGTGCATCAGATATGCTTCACCGCCTTCTCCACGCTGCCGTTCGCGATTGGTCAAGTCCAAGACGCCGGTGAGTTACGATACATTCGTCGGGCGGCATCGGCATTCGTTCTTTACTTTTCTGCGTGCGTATCTCTCTGTTCCCCATCTTCGCTTGACGAATTCGAAACCCCACATTTAACGATATAGGTCTGATATTTCAATCGGCCATGAGTCATCATATCGCGACGACCATAATAAGCGACGCGGGAGGTCATAAATATATAGACGACGATCTAGTCGCCGAGATCGTGTCCACGACCGTCGTCATGTTGGGATTGTCGACGGCCTTCCTCGGGGCGGTGCTGATCCTGGCCGGAAAGTTTCGCTTCGCGAATGCCGTTGCATACCTGCCCCTCCCGGTCGTTGGCGGTGAGCGCACCTCGATTTTTTTTGCGTCGCACGAAATAAGTTCATTTTCGCTTTTGACGAATCATCTGACATCGACATGTCGTCGTTGATTTATTTTGCGAAGGATATCTGGCTTTCATCGGGTATTTCTGCGTCGAGGCGGGGGTCGCATTGTGCATAGGCACTACGATAATGAAACCGTCCGATTGGCTGGATCTGTGCAATGCGCACCATCTCGTGCTGGCATTTCCCGGCATCGTCGCCGGGGTCTTCCTGACTCTTGTCGCTCGCAGATGCGATAACGAGGCCATGCTCCCTCTTTCGATGGTTCTGATCCCGGCGACATTTTACTTGGTCCTTCTCTTTTCTGGCTCGAGCATTGACGATGCAAGAGAGGGAGGTTGGGTGGGACAAGAATCGCCTCCCGTCCCCGTTCGGGACCTCTTCCATTTGGTTGATTTTGGATTGGTCCGTTGGGGTGTTGCAAAACAACTCATTTCAACTTGGGCCGGTAAGAATACACTGGCGAAAAAAGCGTATCGTTCCTCGATCAATTGCCTCCCTGCTCATCCAGCTGCTATGTTTTTGAACTGGCCAGGCATGGTATTTGTGGTTTCATTTTCCTCTTGCTTGGATGTTGCGGCTATATCTATGGACATGGGGGAAGCATTGGATACCAACAGCGAGTTGATGACGGTCGGCATTTCCAACTGTAAGTATCTTTAATCAGGAAGGTTAATGCAGCAAGCTTTAACTGACATTTTCTTATGCCATTTTTTTTCATCAGTTGTTTCCGGAATTTTCGGAGGATTCGCGGGGTCATACATCTTCTCTCAAACCATATTCACGTATAGGACAGGCTGTCACTCAAGATGGGTCGGGGTGTTGGTGAGTTTCGCTTTCATATGTGCCGGTTATTCCACGTCGTGTTTATTAGATCACGGCGATCCTAAATAGAACCAACCAAATATCACTTTGTGCAGGTTGCCTTCACGTTCATTGCCATAGTTGTTTCTTCAGTCAATTTTCTCGAGGTCACACCTGTAAGACATTTCAAGTGTAGACAGAATCGTGAGGATGCTCTTACTAATGCTAACTTTGCTATCCTCGTTCCCTCTTCAGCTCTTTTTCCTTGGCAGTACATTAGTATTTATTGGATTCGACCTGCTCTATGAATGGATTGTGGACGTGCGACACAAGGTAATTCACGAAAATTTCGTGCGAACATGCTACTTTACCGGTTGTAGCATGAACCACTCATCCCTTCCTTTCTTCATTTCAGCTCCTCATCTCTGAGTATATTGTTCTGTTGGCAACATTCTTCGCGATCCAATTTGTAGGAATCGATGGCAAGTGATATCATGTTGTTCATCGTTGTTTCGTCGTTGAAACATGCTCATTTTTTTTTCAACGTGAATTTTCTCAGGGGGTATCGGGCTTGGCATTGCCGTCGCGATATTCGATTTCGTATGGACCACTGCTAGCGTATCCAACGTCACTCGAGTCGCTCGGCGCTCGATTGCTCTCTGGAGTCCACGGGAGAGAACCTTCGTTGAAAATCACGTCTACAGTGCGAATTTTCCCAAGATAATCACTCTTGAGCTTAGAGGATCGGTTTTCTTTGGGTCGTCCATGCAGATTCTTAGCACCATTCTCGAGGAAATAGGAATCAATATCTCTGTCGAGGAAAAAGCGGAGATAGGCGTTGTCAATAGTCCTCTTCCTAAGTCACGCATCAATAGTGTTCGAATTCCGTCATCACTTTCTCCTGCATCAGTCTCACCAGGCAGCAGAGGGTTAGAAGAACGGAGAAGAGAACGAGCGAGAGCAGAACAACCCAAGCGAACAAGTCTACGTATTGCACCGCGTGTGCCTCCTCGCTTTTTGGTCCTTGACCTATCTTCAGTCTCTAACGTCGATGCGTCTGCTGCCCGGGGTTGCTTCTTGCAACTTGCCAGGATATGTGCGAGGAGGGAGATTGTCGTTTGCGCTGCTGGCGCCAACAGTAGAATAGATTGGATAATGCAAACTCATGGCACTGCTAAGCATGCCGATGTCGAAGGATTGGCAATTGGTTCTTCTGAATTGAATGACAAGATCATCCTCTTCAACGACGTAGATGAAGGTAAGTGAGGTTTGCTTTTGTTACTTTAATCATTATTTAAGATGCCTCATGTTTTTCATCATCTGCATATTGGTTATCGATCCTTTTTTCCAGCATTACAATTTTGTGAAAAAACGCTCGTGGCTGAAGCACCAACTGATACTCTGTCATTCGTACTCACTACATCTCCGGATACAACAGGAATATCCCTCTCAACTGCATTCACTACCTTTCTTGGCTTGGAGGCGCATGATGCTGCCGCTCTAATTGATTATGAGAAGCGCGGCAACGCCTTTCACTCAGAGGATCTCTACAACGCTGGAGATACTGTGTTTTCGTCTGGGGCAGAGGCAGACGGTTTTTTTGTTGTGCTCAGTGGCTCAGTGGTGATTCTTCTGGACGATAGGTCAGTGGGTAATAGTTCGATTAGATCTGGTGCAGGAGTGAAGCACATTAAACGTCGCAATGTGTTAGAAAGCGGCCAAATATCACGAGTTCTCTCCGTAGGAGCAGTTTTTGGATTTGTCGATTTTGTACTCAAGCGTCCAAGAACATTTACGGTTGTTGCTTGGAGGGACTCGTTAGTTGCAAAATGCCACAGATCTGGGCTGAATGAGCTGAAAAGGGAGAACACAGATCTTGAGCGAATTGTCGATAAAGTTTTGCTATTGTGCAGTGTAGTTGAACTGGCAGCAAGGGATCCCTAATCTCCGGAAACACATTTTCAATAAGGCTATAAAAATTTGATAGTTGTATGAATATGTGGAAGTATTCCGTGTTATTCTCATGAGCTAGCTTCAAAGCCAAAAGAAAATCATTCTCATACATCAATCGTCACCCCCAACGGAGCGAAAAATGTCAGCTACGGGCAGCAACTCAGGTCGCGGAAATCCGCCTCCCTCCGATGAGCTCAAGTCGGTCGGGTCTTTGGGATCCAGCTTGAATACCCAGAGATTCAATCGCTTGGGAATCTTTTTCCACGTACGAAATGTCGCGAGAGGGACCATTTTCTCGCTATCTGTGCATGATTGAGATTGGTTCCCTGTCGCCGTGCCGTCTAGTTCTTCTGAATGCGTATCATAATTTGCTTGAGGCCTAAAGATCAATGTTGCCACGGATGAGCTGTCAATCTCTTCCATCATGTAGCCTGAAATAAGAACCAAAGTTATGACGTCAGTAACATGCATTAGAAAGAAAATGCAAGATGGTACAATGTAACTGAACAGTCGTCAGATGGATGATACTTGCATATTTGTATCGATTTTCCCATTATCCACGTCCCATTCTCCCTTAACAATTTGAGCTTCTTTTCCTTGAATTCGGGGTCGGCCGCATTTTTTCCATAGCAATCCTTTGATTTTTTTTCGTCGGTGCCCTTCTTCTTCTTCGAAGGTTTCGTTTCCTTCGTCGTTCCTCCCCTTTTTCTCCCACCCGCGGCGATCTTCTGTTTTTCTGCCGCCCTCTTCATCAAATTCGCTTCGCCAATAACCCCGCTAGCGCTACCTCTCGCCACCTTCTTCATCTTAGCATTGTCGGCCGCCTCTCGCGCCCTCGCGCGATCGGCCTCTATCTCCTCACGACATTCGTCCGGGAGGACTCTCCGTCCGATCAACTTGTACAGCTGACGTTCGTGGTTGAGAAGGTCGGAATTCCACCAGTTTATATCGACCAGTCTGATTTGCAGAAGGACCTCGATGGTGTGGGTTGAGCCAACGCGGAGCTCAACGAGTGTTCGTGTGGTTGTGAGTGGCGCCATACTGCGTGCTGCGCCATCTTAGGCTCCGGTTCTCGACTTGAGAGAATGCAATGCCGTTGTTCGTTATCCTGTTACATAGGACTCCAGTCCCCGTCCGTCTGGGAAGGTGAGAGGAAGGGGGTGTTGTTAGTCTGTCCGTAGTCCATAGAGCGTACCGTAAAACACGCAGTTTAAGAGAATCCAAAATGGATATTCTGTGGGGTACTACCAATTAGTAGATTCACTACCAATTAGTAGTTGGTTCACCGAGCATAACGACATGGTTATTTGGCCTCTATTAAAGCGCCAAGGGGGGATATGCTAGATCACCCTCTTGCGCAGCTGTACTTCAGT
>JALLAZ010000092.1:0-24504 GCA_036939755.1 Stephanodiscus triporus
CCCCCCGCCGAGGAGGGACGCGTACGACCCGGAGGATATCGTCGAAAACGCGCCCCCTCCCCCCCCCCTCCTCCTCTTCCTCCTACGACCTTTTTCATATTACAATCGTTCGACGACGACGACAACCGTCCCTCCACCCCCCCGTCCCCGTCGCCGTCGTCCGTGTCTCTCGTCGTCAACAATTGTCCAGCGTTGTCTCATCGTAGCATCGTCGCATCGTTACGACGGTGATCTCATGACATCCGCGTCGTCGATCGACAATTCCCCTCCTCCACGACTTGACGATGCGGGGATATCCGCTGTCGGTGAGGGTCGGATGGACCCAGCGCGACATCGCGACGTCAGCGATAGCATGTCGGCGGCGCGGCAGTGTTGGGAGCGCGAAGCGCAGTGGCGGCAAACAGAGTGACGGCGACATGCAGCAGCGCGGAGAGCGCAGCGCGCGATGGGAGGAACACAGAGACGCCACCTTTTACATGCGCTTTTTCACGCGCCATCTTTTTCACACGCACACACGGCTAGCGACACACATCACGCCTAATGCCTCGTGAGGGCCATGACGTGACAGCGTGCGTGCGGCCTCCAATTGTGGTCTACAAGACCCAAAAGTGTGACGATCAATGCGGCGAGCGGTGATGATGCTGCTCTTGGAACAGCGAAATATACCGATTCCTACATAAGAAATAAATAGCAACTGCGCGACCTTATACCTGGAATTTCCAAGTATTTGCGGCTGGTAGCATGGTCGTACAAAAAAAGGATCCCTAAATCGGCTGTAGAGAGAGGTAAAAAAATAATACTGTACTCTATGATGTAGGAATACATAAAATTGAAATCTACCGGCCAACTTAGGGCGTAAACTTGTACGATACATACTAGCACCAGTAGCCAGCAGCATCAGCATTCAGCTGCTGCGTTCAATTCCAAAGTTCAAACAAGATATCAGGCAAGACCGCTCTTCTACTACGGGTCGGGTAACAATAGGGAAAAAGTTTCTAGCAACTTCCTAGCGAGTTTCTAGCTAATTTTCCAATTTTCGCCGCGTAGTACCAAAACGGTAAATGTAAAACAAAGCTAGTGAGATAAAAGTTACTCTAAGCTTAAGAAGTTGGGAGAAGGAAAGCGCGCGGGAGACGCTCCAAATTCTCTTGCAGGCGCTAGAAACGCCTCCGTAATAATATTGTGCAAAACATAAATCATCGACGACACCATGTTCGGACACAACGTTTTCCCTCTCACTGGCATTGTTGAGGTTCGAGAGACTGATATCATTTGCGGGCGAGGTGGTCTGCCTTTGAAACATGCTGGGAATGCGACTTACCGAAAAATCGTTAACCTCAATAGAGAGATATATGCGACTTGTCCCAAAACAGAAAAACTGAGAATTTCGAAGAGCATAGTCGCCGCGGTCCGGGACATCAACGCCCGTTTTATCGAGCGGGAAGATGGGAAAGTGAGTCAATCTCTGGACGAAAAAGATGAGGCTGGGAATCCTGTGACATGGCGAGACATTGGGGATAAGAGGGCAATTGAAAAGACCAGCCAAGCCCTGCGCGAGGGGCAGCCAAAACTATTGAAAAAATTGAAGCAGGATCGGGAAGAGAGCAATTCTGAGCATCGGATATTCTCACATTCGGGTGAAGACGTCCTAGATGACACTGGAGTGAACTACTTCATTCATGCCAACCATGGTGGCGCTGCTCCTCATCAGTTCAGCCTCGCCCAACCACTTCAAGAGGGCGTCCGGGACAACTGTAATCACATCCTAGGTGACGTCCAGATGCTTGGGAGCCAACTTCCTTCTCAATATTCCCTTCAATCTCAGCAGAGTGAAAGCTTTACTCAGGCTTCCCTTGTAGGAGCACACACGATGAGTACACCTAGTTTTCTTTCTCTGGGCGACGCCCAACCACGTCAAGAGGTCAGTTTTGGTGAAATTAATCATGTTCCTACAAAGTATGATAGCTCAAACATGGACAAACGTGAGAAATGGATGCACTGCTCGATTGGAACGATGAATACTGCAGAAACGACTGATTCGTGGGGGGAAGTGTATCCCAAGCCACTCCCTTTCAATGTTGGGCCTGTCTTTTCAACAGATGACAATCGACAGCTGATGAGTTGTCTTGGTGTTTCTGAGGATGGACATGTTGACGATGATAAATCTGCCCTGAAACGCTCTTCTGTCAGATTCAGGCTTGAAGATTGGAAAAAAAAGTCTTCAATGAGTCTCATTAGTGGAATTAGCCATGTCTCCGATCTAAGTATTTCGCACAGTTTTTTTTCGTTAAGTCTTGATTCAGCCATGGATGCTGCAGAGCGTGAAGCCGAGCTCGAATGCATCGGGGAGTTAGATATTTCTGGATCTTGTGAAATATCATGGGGTGGGCATGGAAATGCCCAAACTTGCAGTGGTATTCTTCAGAGGAGCAATAAACCGATGACAAGTGCTGCCAATCACTATGCTGATCCAGGGCTAATCTTCACATCCACATTGGATTCCAAACCGGGTGGTGTCAATGCGGGGATTGATATTTCGGGTCTTCTGGGCGACAACAGAAAGAGTGATCTTAAATTTGAAGACATCATCCACCGGAGGCGATCATCGAGGATGAGCATGTGTAGTGCGTTGACTGATTTTAGCGCGACGCAAAGAAGGAGCACTCGTAGTTTGGCTAGCATGTTCAGCATGCAGTCTGCTGATTGGAGGGATTTAATGCAAAGGCTTGATGATTCTGACGATTCTGACGATGATGACAAAGATGATGAAGAAATAAAACAGAATATCTAGGCATTTGTGTCTCCGGAGCGCTCCTGTCCACTTGCTACTGTTACGTAATTATTGTTTAGCATCATTTCACAGTAGAATAAAATCGCTTAGCCGACTCTCCCAACTGACACAAAGCATCAGCATTTGCCTTCCTTTCCGTGAAGATTCGCTCAAGGGCGTCTGCCCTTTGAAGTTCAGATCTTTGCAGCGCCTGGGCAAGAACAACAATCTGAGTTCGTAAATAGTCATCGGAGTCAAGAACCGCCTTGGCAAGTATGTCTTGCAGGCTAATATCATCATCGTCTTCTTCGTAGCATTTCTCCTCCTGGGCAATATCATAAATTGAGGGGTCACCTTGTCGCTGCTGCTGAGATTTGCATGGAAGTGGTTCCAATTGGCTATTGAAGGAAACTATCTCATTATTCGCAGCGTCCAACTTGCTTAACGTTTCCTTCAATTGCATCTCTTTCGACGAGCTTTCTGTTATGAGCTTAAAAATTTCCAGGTCCTTATTATCCAGTAAAAGTTGCATATCTTTCTTCACAGACTGTACTTCTTCCTCCTTTTCGGTCAGTTTCAGCTCTAGCAGGGAAATTTTTTGGTGCATACTCTTGACGTCATCGACACCAACACCATTTTTTACTACCTCAAGGGCTTGCACTTCTTCTAGGAGGCAATTGACTCGATCTCTCAAAGATGTGTTCTCCCCACTAGCTTGGTATATCGTTTGACGAAGCAAGTTGTTCTCATCTTTGAGCATCTTTACGCAGTGGCTCTGGTCCTCATCTCTAAACGACAAAGCATTACGCATCGACTCATCGAGATCGCTTTGTAGCCGAGCGCATTGATCTTTCAGACTTATCACTTGTTCACGCAAAGTCTCCAGTTCTATCTCACATTCGGCTTGGGTCTCAATGTTACCCTGCTGCATCAGCCCAAGTTGAACCAAGAGCTCTTCATTATCTAAGTCTAGCTGCTGTCTTTCTTCTTGTAAAGTAGATAGTTCGTCACGGAGTTCGTCCAAGTTTTCGGCCTTGAGCTCTTCCTCAAGCGCCCTTATACGAGCGAGCAAGGATTCTTTTTCAACGGACGTAAAGGTTCCATTCGAAGACGCCATGTCGGCGACAGCACAATATTCAACTCGAGAGGAAAGCTCGTTTATTTGCTCCCTGAGCACAAGCGTCTCTTCCTTCATCTGATCTCTCTCTTTTCTTAGAGATGCATTCTCATCGACTAAGCGGTCTGTTTCTGGAGTCTCAAAAGAGGCTTCAAAAAGCTTGTCCTCCAGTTCCGCATTGCTAACTGAGAGAGTTTGCAACTGCTCCATTAGATTTGCAATCTTTTTCGTTGCGACAACGCTTGCCTTTTGAGAGCTATCAAGATTTGCCTGTAATTTAGAGCATTCCTGTTTTATGAGTAGCATTTGCTGTTCCGCAGCGCTGGCTCTGGACTCTAAAGATCGCGTTATGTCTGCTTTTTCTTGCTGTAAGTAATCATTTTCATTTAATAACTCTTGGTGGCGGATAGTCATTGAGACCATCTCTTGCTTCGCGGCGTCAATACTCCTCTGCAGATGCTGGACATTAGCATCATAGTCAGAAGTTTCAAGCTGTTTCGCATCTAAGGCGTTGGATAATTTTAAGTTCTCCCCCCGAAGCTCGGAAATCTGTTCAGAATATTTGGCGAATGAATCCGATGAAGACAGCGTGATGTTCGCGTAATCTCTCTCTGCATTTTCCAATCTCATCCTATATTCTTCGCACTGAGTGTGTAAATCGGAATTTCGCCGCAACGTGCTGGTAAGTTGCTCCTCTACATTTATCATTGTGGCGTTGTGATCTTTCAGTAGGTCTGCAATCTGTGACTGCAGCCTTGATATTTGCTCTCTAGATTGGTCGGCATTCTTTTGGCTCTTGGCCGTTAAGATTTCATGGTCGCTCTGTGTATTCAGCAGCTCTGTTTTAAGCTGTTCGCAAGAGCTTGCAATTGTTTCGTTTTCATGGACCTTGTCATCAAGAGCTTTTCTCAAACGAGAAAGTTCGCCTCGCAAATGCGATGACTGCGAAACCGTGGCATTTAGGCTTTTGATCTGCATTTCGAGGTTTTGAACAGCGCTAGAATTTTCAACTAAGCTCTTTTCTAGATCTGATTTTTGACCTTCGAGTAAGCTACAAATGACTTGTAAGTCTCCTAACTGCTTACGCAGAGCACCATTCTCGACTCTCAATGATTGCTCAATTTCGCTGTATTGAATGCCGTCTTTTGCAGTAGCATGGTAGGCTGCAAGGCTTGCTTCCATGGCATTCAAATTGGTCTGTAGCTTTTTCACCGAAGTGGCAGATTCGGCCAATTCTGCCGACTTATCATCTAGAGATTTCCTCACACGAGAAAGTTCCTCGTTAAGGGCGACCGATTCAATTTCCCGATCATTCAAGCTTTGGACTTGTGCTCCTAGTCTTTCGATAGTGCTCAAACTTTCGTCTAATCTGTGGTTGAGATCGGAATTTTGACTCTCCAGTGACCTGCAGGTGCATTGCGATTCTAACAACTGCTCGGTAACGACGACGTTTTCAGCCCTTAAAGATTGCTCGACATCGCAAATGTTTTTGAACTCTTCCTGCAGTGTCTGCAGCGCAACAATCGATTCTTCACATTCAGTCGATTTCGCGCCCAGCTCATACGTCAACGAAGCAACCTCGGCCACAAGCTTATCGACTTCACCAGAATCGCAATCCATCGACTCAACAGTTGCCTTCAACTCGGAAATTTGACCTTCGTACTCCAGTTGCATTGATCGAAGGGACTCATTTTCGTCCTGGAGCATTGACAGTGAAGATTTTGTTAGTGATAAGTTCTCTCGTAATGCCGTAACGTCTCTCGACAAGCAATCATACTCTTCGCGAAGGTTGTCATGCTCCTCGAGTTGCGCACTGTTGCTGGCTTGATCTACCAATAAGGTGCTGATTTGATCATTCAATCGGTCGATTTCAAACCTGTTCTCGAGAAGATTTTCTTGCAGAGACTCTACATTTGACGAAGTGCGAGACTCTATGGCAGTTGCGTTCAGTAACTTCTTCACTTCGCCATTCAACTGATCGCGTTCCTTTTGTACCTCTAGCGTATCCGACTGCAACATGTCCATTTGATCAATTAATCGAGACCTTTCCGCTTCACTCTGCTGTAAACTCTGCTCGAAATTCCTTTGCAACTCGATATTCCTTGTGCACAACTCCTCCTTTACTTTCAAATCTTCCTGGATGGTCTCCACCTCCCGTTCGAGATATTCCTTATCATTGACGACAGCAGCGAGTTCTGCCTCAAATAATTGTCTTTCATTGATCATATTTTCTTTGTCCTCCTGCAGACGCAATACCAATTCTTTCAGCTGGAAAATTTCGTTGTGTGCCGATGCTAATTTGATTTCTTGCTCCTGTGCCATTTCCATGGATGCCTGACACTTACTCTGAAGTGTTTGAACAGTGTGTTTGTAAGCCTGAACTGATCGTTGGAGGAGAATTCTCTTCGTGGCCTCGTTCTGTAGCAGTTGCTCGTAATTAACAAGGACCGTTGTACCGTCAGGTAGTTTCTTCGTGCCGATTCCAGGCTCCTGTTGTTCCGTTTTTTTCTCGTCATTAGGAAGTGGCAGGATCAACTCCAGATATTTACAGTGAAGTTCAGACTGTTCGAAAGGATAGTCAGTTTGAGTGTTGTGCCCATTCTCTGATGCTGGATGTGAGCTTGGCAACGAGCCGGCAGATGAGGGCAGTCCACTAAGTGGCATGCCCACCTCGGGATACGGGTTGAAGTCCGATATGGGCGGTAACATTTCGGATATAATATGGCCCATGTCAGGTATGAGTTGGTCTTTTGGAATGGGCACTTGCCAAGTTAGATTTGACTCGAGCGATCTTTCCCCGTACACCACCCCGCCCTTTCCGCCCTCCATGGCATTCAGATACCACGATTCTTGATGTGGAATAATCGGAGGAGAAGTCATATCGATACTAACTCCTTTCGTCACAGTTGGTCGCGATGGGGGCGGTTCGGGGGAATCATCCTTGTTGTCATCGTAGTTGTAGGAAAATCCATCGAACTCTTCGGGCTCAGACGCGTACGGCTCATTGAAGGCGCTAATTTCTTTTTTTGTCATCGGTCCTCCATTACTCAAGGCACCGATGGATGGAGCTACACCGTCACGAGTGAAGTCATTTAACTCGGCATCGAGGTTGTCGACGAAATCCGTGAGAGACTTGGATAATACATCCCTGTCGGCCCCTTCCGCGCACGCGTCAGCTTCGATAATTTTCGTGACGAGGCTCTTCCCATTGTCCGTTGAGGGAGGTTTGGACCCGTTCGTCACCCCGGAAAATTGGTCCTCCGACGAAATGAACTCATTTTGAAGCGACGTTCCTCCCTTAGGAGGCGGGGTCCTCCACGCACTTTCGGTAAATTCCAAATCCAATGCCGATTCCGTCGCGGTGACAAATTCCTTGATGGAGTCCGAAACGCCGTCGGAATAGTCGCTCCACTTTCCCGAATCGAGGACTTCTCCGAGATCCGCCGCGATCGGCTTCTGTTTTTGGGGCGAGTCGAACGAAACGTCGATATCATCCCACCCACCCCCCTCCTCGTCGCCCGTCGCCGTTTCCGCCATCGGCATCTCGTCTTCCGGTCGAGGCTCGTCCACCCCTCCTATCGCGAAGTTCTGTCCCGAAATCGAATCGTCGTTCGGGGCTTTCCCTTCGTTGTCGGCAATCCCATCGCGATCGTCGTTCGTATTTTCTTCTTCGTCGTCGTCGTCGTCGTACGCGTCCAGAACTCCATCGTCGCCCCATCCATCATCGTTTCCGTCGTCCTCGTCTCCGCGATCCCCGTCGTCCTCCCATCCCCCCGATCCGCGATCCCCCCCCGACCTCTGTGGCGCCGTCGCCGCCTCGATGAAACGCGTGAGTCCCCTGAGCACGAATCCTCCTCCTCCGCCTCCTCCTCCTCCTCCTCCTCCTCCTCCTCCCCCCCGGCCGCCGCCGAATCCTCCCCCGGCCGCCGATTCGCGATCCCCCCCCCCACGATCGTCTTCGTCTTCGTCCAAGGACGCCAGCAGGGCCGCGCCGAAGCGCTCGGCGGCGCGTTCGAGCGGGTTGGCGGCGGCGGCGGCGGGGGGGGAGGATCCTCCTCCCCCCGTCGTACTATCGCCGACGACGTCGACCGCGGCACGATGCGCCCCCCCCATCAAAGCGCCGCCGCCGCCGCCGCCGTCGTCGTCGTCGTCGTCCCCCCCGACCGCCGCAGAATCGTCCGCACCGTCCTCGTCGACGTCGTCCAGGAGAATGTCGACGTCGTCGTCGCCGCCCCAGGCATCGTCATCGTCGTCGTCGCCGGCCTCATCGGCCGTCTCCGACCGATAATGGGGAGGGGGAGGGGGAGGCGGATGTTGCGCCGCTCGTGCGAAGCTGGACCACATATCCCTTATATATCTTTTGAATAATATATGGCTGGAGACCGCTTTGTGAGCAGGCGTTTTCCATATCGTAAGTACGATACGACCTCTCTCCCTCCAACAACAACAAAAAAACTTACCACGATACTCTACCGTACTTAGGTACGTATTTATCTCCGAGGCTTGTGAATGGGGAGTCCTTGGTTCCCGGAGGAGGGGGGTTGCAGCCCGCAATAAAAAAAAACGATCGTGGTAGAAAAATCGCACACGCGAGAGAGAAGGAAATAATGTCGGCCGACAAAAACCGGACGAAAATCGTAGTCGTTTCCGTGCTGGCGTTGGCCGCGCTGCTCTCGTCGGCATCCTTCCGCGGCGGCGCGCTCCTCGCGCCCGGGACGACGACGGCCGTCCGCCGCGACGGCGGCTCGTGGACGACGACGCCGTCGCGGGCGGACGACGACGACGACGACGGCGACGACGACGGATGGGGCGACGATGGCGTTCCGAACGCGTACGACGGAGGCTTCCTCGACGACGACGACGACAACGGTAACGACGACGACGACGACGACGACGACGAAAATACGAACGACGATCGCGATGGGATCGCCCACCACCACGACGAGGGCGATTCGCTCTCGGAGACTACGCGGCCGGGAGGAGGGCCGGATGATGATAATTTCGCGGGAGGTGGGACGGACGACGACGAGCATCGACCGGAAGACAACGAACGACGACGACGACGACGACGTGTGACGAAAGATTCGCTCCCGATATACCTCCTCGATACAACTGCCAATCGGACCGCGGTGACCTCGTGGGGCGAGCTCGCGGGGAAATGGGATCGCACGACGCGATACGAGGACCTCCTTGAGATGGCGAAAACGATCCCCTCCCTCCCACCCGCGTCGTCGACGTCGAGGAGGAAAAAAACCTCCGCGCGCCGCCGTACCGTGGTGATGATACACTGCGGTCCCAAGACGGGGAGCACCACGCTTCGGGCGGCATGCCGTGCCAACCTACGCGAGACGTGCGGGGCGGAGAGATCGAAGGGTCGTAAGTGGTTCGCGCCACCGGGTTACACGGACGAGTCGGTATTGTACCCGTTGATACGCCGGTGCGTCAACACGACCCACTTCTGCGTCAAGGACGTCGATATGCCGATCGACGTGCCCGCGTTCCGCGACGACGTCGCGTTGTTCGTTCACATGTTCCCCTTTCGGGATTACGACGGATGGACCACGAGCGCGATGAAGCAGCAGTACGATCGGGGCGGAACGAAGGCATGCGAACGGACGCGCGAATTTCTGGAGGAGTGCAAGCACAACAATATGGAGATCGACTTTCGCAAGTACGGCAAGGCGCGACTGTCGGTCTTCAAGGACGAGGTCGTGCGGAGGATGAATCGCTTCAGGGACGAAAGACACGTCTTCCTGCTGTACCATCATCTGGAATTGAGCGACGTGCTCGGGAGGCTGAGCGTCGAGTACGACGTACCGTCATTGCCAAGGTCGGACGCGAGGAAAAAGGGAAAACGGCCGGAGGGAACGTGCGATCCGGCGTTGTTGGAGATGTTCCACGTTTGTTTCAGCTCGGAATTGACGAAGCTGAAATGACGAGGCTGGGTTTTGGTCTGTTTGGATGAACGGACCATGGAGCGAGGGACATAATAATATGTCGACCGTCGTCGCGGACCGATTTTAAAATTTAAAACCTCCCCTCCCACTTCGCGACGCGGTTTCCCTGTCGGGCGCGCCAGGCTTGGTTGGGTTCACGACGACGGAGGGTCCCGGTTGGTCAGGGGAAGACGATATCCTCTACTTACGCAAATCCAATAAACGATGAGTAAGGTTTTAGAAACCTTGATCGCGAGAGGTAGACGCGTAAGGAACTTTCGAGAGTCCCGAGAAATCGCTTTCGGCCTCGCCGACCTCTCTACTAACCCCGAAGTGCACGAACGATTGGTGAAGAAGGGAGGCATCGAGACTCTCGTCGGCCTCTTGACCACCGCCCAGGATGCAGAAGCCCAGCAATTCGCGGCGCTCGCCGTCGCCAACACGGCCTCGACGAAGGCACTATGCAATGACATCGTTAGGCTCAATGGGGTGGTGGCGGGCCTAGTCCAATACGTACGAAATGAGCAGGGTGATTCCATCGGGAGGCAATATTCCGCGATGGCCCTTGGCAACTTGCTAGCCGAACCGGGGGCTCACGAAACGGTCGTTCACTCGGATGCTGTCGCCGCGTTAATCGTCATGCTGAAAAATTGCTGCGACGCTAGGGAAATGGAGTCTGGAAAATATGCCGCCTTCGCTATTTCAAACGTTGCCTCCTGTCGTCTGTATCACCAGCAAATTGTGGAGGGAGGTGCACTCGAGCTTCTTGTGGCATCGACGTGCTGCGAGGATCCCGAAACTCAGAAACAAGCCTTGGCTGCCGTACGAGGACTTTGCACTACAGCCGAGAACAGAATAAAAGTCCTGCAGAATGGTATTTTGGATCCCCTAATTCTCATGTCGATGTCGAACGACATCAATATCCTCAGAGAGGTTTCATCTGCCTTGAATTCCCTCTCGTTTGAACAGGATAATAGAGAGGAGATCTCATACAGAGCAATATCCACATTAGTAAGCCTCATGATGTCTGGAGATACGAATGTTGAGCTTCATTCATGCTGCGCAATAGCGAATTTGGTTGAGACGACGGATATCCATCCTCGGCTCCTTGAAGAGCAAGGGGTTGTTCCCTTGATTGCATTATGCTCTTCTCCAGACCGCCCATGTCGTATTGAATCGTCGAGAGCATTGGCCAACTTGTCTGCCAATCCAGAATTGATCGATAGTTTGATTGATTCGAAGGCACTCGGACCTCTTATACAGTTTGTCGAGCAAGATGGGGACAATTGCCGCTTTGCTGCCTTGGCCATCGCGAACTTTTCAACCCACCCTGCTTCGTTGTTCAAAATAGTGCAAGCTGGAGCCATCCCCCACCTTGTATCGTTGGTTTCGGGCCCAAACAACAACCTGGTTGGCCGGCGGTATGGGGCTATGGCATTGGCAAATCTGACAGCATGCAAGGCTTTTCACTCAGTCATTCTAATTGAAGAGGGTCCAGAAGCACTTTTATTCTTGTCAAATACATGTAATGACTTGGAATCAAGACGCTTCGTTGGCAATGCATTGGCCAATTTAAGCTCCAACACCACAAATCATGAGCGAATCGTAGAGATGGGAGGCCTTCAGCCGATCATTGATCTCGTGTACGACAAAGACCGGATTGTTCATAAGCATGCTGCCGCGGCACTGCGAGGGTTCAGCTCGACGGGTAAAATAAGCACGAAAATCGTTCATGAGGGTGGTCTTGAGCCGCTGTGTCGTCTGCTCGTATCCGAAGATGACGAAGTTTTGCGCGAGGCCACCGCCTGTATTTGCAATCTCTCCCTCGGAGACGAGTCGAAATTCGCGATAACCAAGTCTGGAGCGGTTGCTCCATTAATCTCATTGATCCGGAACGAAGATCCCAGCATCGCTCAATTTGCTTGTGAGTCCCTGGCGAATCTGGCCGAAATGACTGACAACCAAGACTTTATAACAAGAGAAGGGGCAGTAGCTCCGTGCATTAGTGCCATGCGCTCACGACACATTGAGGTTCAACGTGAAAGTGGCCGTCTCCTTGCCAACTTAGCGGCGTGCAGCAATAATGTGTCTGCAGATGTCATTATCGATGCTGGGGGCCATGACTTGTTGACATCGCTTCTCTTGTCCCACGACACTTATTGTCAACGAGTTGGAGCGTTTGGGATTGGGAATCTTAGTACCCATAACCATCACCGACGGACGCTCATAGGGAATCTTGAACCCTTGCAGTCCCTTTCGCGATCTGGCAAAATTGAATTGGAAATTAGGAGGGTTTCAATGTTGGCTATTGCCAATCTCGCGTCCTGTTTTGAAAACCACGACGATTTTGTCTTGCAAAATGCCATCCCCATGCTAGTGTCGTTCTCGAATTCCGCCGATGTGGAAATAAGAAATAACGCTGCTTTTGCGGTGGCTGAACTCTGCCGTAACTCGGATATGATGCAGATACTCACCGATGAGGGTTGTCTGGAACCCGTGCTCTACCTTGCGCGAAGTGATGATAAAAGTGTACAGAGACAAATTTTGCCGGCGCTGACAACACTTTCCTTCGTCGACTGCAATAAAACGGCAATATGTATGAATGGAGCGCTGCCACCAATAATTGACTTCTTGCGAAGTGAGGGTCGGAGTAGTGATGACGAATACCGATTGGCGTGCTGTGCTATTGCAAACTTGGTTGAGTCAGCGAGTAACATGCCATTAGTCGTTAAGCATGGCTGCATACCACACTTAGTCAGTGCTCTAGACTTTGCTTCTGAATTAGTTCGGCGAGAGTCGTCACGAGCTGTGGGGAATCTTGCTGTGAACATTGACTACAGTGATCTGATTATTAACCAGGGAGCAGCAAAGCGCCTCGTGGCATGCTTTCAAAGTCGACACTTCGAGTGTCAACGGATGGCGGCGATGGCAATAAGCAATCTTAGTTCCAATCTCAAGTCCCATGGTGAACTATTGGAGTGCGGCATTTTAAGCCTTGTAAAGACGGAATGCCTTTCTAGTCTGGACCCAAAACGCTTTTCAGACCACGAGACTGCACGGTTCTGTATTTTGATTATATCAAACTTAACAGGCGGCAAGCAAAATCACTCTCTGATGGACGACTTCTTCGGTAAGGGAAATAAGTGCCACGCATGAGTTCCAGAATGCCGCAATTCTCTCACTCATTCGCACATTGGCTGTTGCCTTCGTGATTCAAGACATTTTAATGGATTTTACTCGCCACAGAGACGTCAAATGCCGACAGCACGCAATTCTTGCTCTCGGCAATCTGTGTGCAAACCCATTGCATGTCAAACGACTCCTCGAGGTCACATGCACGGATGCCCTCGTTTCCTTCTCCTTCCCGCCTGTGACCGAGGATTCTGTGAACGCTCAATTCCAAGCCATTTCTGGGCTACGTGGAATTTCTAAGCATGTAGATTTGCGTGTGCCCCTGCTACGTAAAGGTGGCCTTGAGCCGTTGATCATTGGTGCCCGGGGGAATAGTCGATTTTCGTGCGTGGAGATCCAAAGAGAAGCTGCAGCAACTCTGTCAAACTTGGCATTAGCCGAGGCAAATAGAATCTTGATTGCAAAGTCTGGCGCCATGCCAGCGCTGGTGAACCTCATTAGGAAACCTGATTCTATCTGCCAAGTTCACGCAGTAATTGCTCTAGCAAGCCTTGCTGAGTCGAGTGGTGAAGTTCATACATTGCTTTTGGATGAGCAGAGCCTTGTCCCAATGTGCCAACTCATCCAAGGAAAATCGACTCATATAGATTTCAAGCGGGCGGCCTCCCGCTTCATAGCCCTTCTTGCTAGCAACTCAGAAACGCACTCCCATCTTCTTCAAACGTCTGTCATCAATTCATTGAAGTTTCTTACTGGTTCCACTAACGACGAATATAGTGAACGCTTTGGTGCGCTTGCAGTTGCCAACTTGGCATTGGTCAGGGAAAGTCACAGTATACTTTTGGAGGCAAACTTAATTGAATCTCTCCTTCCATTGATCCATTCTCATGACATTGAGACGCTTCGGGGGATTTCATTTGCCCTCCACTCCTTTTCTATACACAAGGAAAACCATCTCGTTTTAGAAAGCGCTGGAACGGTTGAGGCGCTGGTAACTTTGGCTCGCTGTGACGACAGGGATACTGCTTTTCAAGCTTGCCTCGCTGTCAAGTACCTATGTGTTTGTGAAAATTGTAGGAAGATCTTTGTTGAGTCTCATGGCCTTGATCCTTTGTTATTACTGGCGACTAGTGACGATTTGGAAACAAAGCGGGAAGTTGCAGCCACTCTGCGAAATATTTCCCTTTCAGACCAAAACAAGGAATCAATTATGAATGAAAGTGGAATGATTGATGTATTGGCAAAGCTGGCACGTGATCCTGATAACGAAATTTCCCATCAGGCTTGCTGCGTCATTGCTAACATTGCCGAAAGACAGGAGAATAAGATCGTCTTGGTGGAGCAGGGCATAGTTCACCATCTCCAATTTTCCATGCAATCGAAGTCCAGCTTGGTCTTACGAGAATCGATTAGAGCCTTTGCAAACTTATCATCTTCGAGAGAGAATATATCATGTATCGTGTGCTCTGGTGCTGTAGGACATGTCATTGCTGCACTCGACTCGCCGGACACGTCGTGTCGTAGATTTGCTGCTATGGCAATGTCAAATCTTGCATCAAGCGACGAAAGCAAAGCCAGAATAGTTCGAGAGCATGGTGTCCCTCTATTGACCGCAATTGTACGGCAAACCGACAGGAAACAAATCGACCTACAATCGCAACAACATGCGATTACATGTCTGGCAAACTTAGCAACTTGTCATGACATTCAGAGTATTTTGTTGGAGTGTGGATGTGCTGAGCTTTTGATGAATTGCATCCTATCTTCGAATATTGATATATGTACAAACGCTCTTCTATGCATTTCCAATTTCGCATCAAATAAGAAATCCCACTCGACCTTGGAGAAGATCCCAGCATTGGTTACCGAGCTGATCAAGAATCTTGAACGTAACAACAGATTAACTCGGCTGCGTGCTGTGACCGCACTACGAGGTCTTTCAACTGATCCCTCTTACAGAGAAAGGATTATTTCTGGTGGCGGGGTAGAACCTCTATTGTCCTTCGTTCACTTGGATGACAATGAGCTTAAGACGGAAGTCCTATCCACATTGTGCAACTTATCACTTGGTGGATATATGGGAACCAAGGCCGACACGCTTCTAAAAAAAGTAGACATGCCGACCCTGCTATCCTTTCTCTGTGACTCAGACCCAACCCATCAGCGTTTTGGGGCCATGGCCATTGGGAACATTGCGAGTCATCTTGATCTGCAAGGACCTGTGTTTGATAGTGGAGCACTGCAACCTCTAATTGGTTTATCGGCACACAAAACGGCCGACATGGAATCCCAGAGATGTATTGCATACGCTATTTGTAACTTATCGACAGAAGTCCATAACAGGATGCCAATCATCTTCAAGGGCGGTCTTCCGTCAATCATGCATCTTTGCCGCACAGGGGACACATCCGATATGTTAGCAGCACTGTCCACCCTTCGAGGTCTAGCGGCGCTGGTTGAGGCTAGACGGCCAATAGTTGAAGAAGGAGTCTTTGCCGTTCTTTCTCTTGCCACGAATTCGAACTGCCTGCAATGCAAACGAGCAGTTGGTGCCATACTGGTACTTTTGAGTCTCAACGAAGAAAATAAATTCGACCTTGTGCGCTCAGATGAGATGAAAGAGTTTGTTACGCTCACAGATATGGATGATGTTCAATGCGTCAGCCAAATGTGCCGGTGCATGGGTAATATCTCAGAAGTCATTGAGCTCCATTACAACATCTTGCAAGTCTTCAATGTGGAGCGTCTCGCTCATCTCTATTCACACACTGATCAGTTGGTCGCCCTCGAGCTCTCAAGATTATATGCAAACCTAGCTGGCAATTTCAACATTCACACATCCATCGTGAAGCCACAGATTCTAAAAAAGGTCGGCGTGCTATGTCTACATACAGATGCCGACATCCGACGCTTTTCTGTGTTAGCCGTGGCTAATCTATGCTTGAACTTGGAGTCACACCGCGGACTGGAAGTCGAAGATTTGATCTCTGTCTTATATAATGTTATCATAAATGATGACGTCGCAAAATGCTACGACAAGAACGATGAAACGGCGCTTCATAAATTTGTGGAAAGTAAATCTTACGCGTGCTTGGCAATTAGTGCGTTGTGCCAAAACTCGTCTAATATTCGCCGTATGACTGAGGTGGGAATCATTCATGCTCTATTAAAATTGCTCCAGCTCAATGACGTAGAACTGAAAGTTCATGTGGCATTCGTCTTCAGCAAACTGTCCATGTTTAGCGCGACATACCAAGAGCTGTGTCACCAACAGGTGGCATCATTCTTGACAAATCCCACCCAAGAGGCAAACAGATACGCATTGACATACTCGATGGCTGCTTTGCGGCGGCTTTGCGATGACAAAATCCCTCGGATCGAACTGATTTCGTCCAATGTCGTGAACTTCATGGCAAAATTCTGTGACCTTCATGATATTGAACGATGTCGTGAGATCGCTTCGAGTATCTGCCATCTTACAGTATGGGATGAAGTCAGGGTGCACATCATAGAGGGTGATATGTTTGATCATATTTTATGTTTGGCGCAATTGTCGGACGTGGAGACGTCCCGATTCGCACTTGGGGCACTTGCCAACATTGCAAATGACAATCGCCTTCATGATATTGTCGCAGAGAAGGAAGGAATTGTGCATATTCTTGTAACTCTAACGAAAAATCTCACACTTTCTATAGTGAGAGAATCCAGTAGAGCATTGTGTGCCGTTTTATCATCAAGGGTGGCACAACGGACTTTCCTCAGCGATGAGGACACAGATGCACTCGTGAATATAAGCAAACTTCAAGACTATGAATGCGCCTACAATGCTACGGTGGCGTTCCGGAAGCTCTCTGCAAATAGCCTCTCTCACGAGCATTTCTTTTCAGGTGACTACGTCAGTGCGGTTTTTGATCTTTCAAGTCGGGGAGAGCGAAACATCCAACTCCAAAGTGCAGCAGCACTGAGAGACCTTTCATCCAATCAAGACTTCAAAGTTGCTTTCGCGGAAATGGGTGGCATCAGGATCGCGATTGAATTGTCATCCCTTCCAGACATCGATCTAAAAACCATCGCCTTTGGCATTATTCGTCATTTGTCGATTCCCATGCAGCTGAAAAGACAATTGGTGGACAGCGGGATAGTGAGCATAATGGCTGATTGTGTTACACGTGCTGACAATGAAGATCTATTGTATCAGTGTGCTTCGTCCATAGCGAACATGGCCGAGCATGCTCACAACAAAGTAGCATTGGTTAACATGGGCATCCTACGCTGCTTAGTCGCCCTCTGCAAGCATGATAGGTTTCAACTGGTAAAGAGAGAGACGGCGAGAGCCTTCTCATTGTTGTCATGTGCCCCTGAAAACAGTGTAGGTGTGTTTGACGAGAAAGTCCTGCCTCATTTAATTGACTTGCTCAGTTGTCATGAGGAAGAGACATGTCGAGATAGTGCAGCTACGATAAACAACGTGGCTACAAGCCCCGAGATCAAAGCGTTAATTGGCATACAACTCTGTGGCATCCCTCGCCTTGTATTGCTCCTCGCGTCACCACACAAAAGCTGCCAAACGAATTCATTAAGAGCATTGTGCCGATTGACTACCCTCGAAGAGAACAAGGTATCCGTGTTTTGTTCCGGAGGACTGAAATCTCTGATACATCTATGCACTTCCCCAAATCTAGAAGTTTCATTAATGTCGATCATGGTTCTGTGCAACTTATCAACTTGTTCGGGCTATCAGATTAAATTTGTTGAAGAAAATGGCCTTCCAGCTGTCAACCAGCTCTTGACCAGTGTTTCCCCTCTTGTTCGTAAGAATGCAACAATGATTTTGTGCAATCTAACATCTCATCGCGAATGCTTAGATCATGTTTCAAGGCAGATTGATATGATGCATTTATTTGACTTGATTAGTGACGTCAACCTGGAATGTATCGCATTTGCTGCGATGACTCTCTGTAACTTGTCTTCAAAGGTTAATCACGGATCCGCAATTTTGGACGCTGGAGGGCTACAGCAATTATTAACCATGGTTAACAGCAAAGATGACACGAACCTCCAGCGTGCAGGTCTCTTGACCCTGTATAACCTTTCAGCTTGTGAAACGAGCCATCAACTATTTGTGAAGCACAATCTCACACAATCGATCGTGGCGGTTATCAACGAAAGCCCAGATCTCCTCTGCCGTCGATTTGCATTGATGATATTAACCAACGTGGCATGCAACGACATGACAAGGGCGGATGCAGTAAAGGGCGGCGGCTTACAAGCTGCAGTATTGTCACTCAAAGATGAAGACGTTTCGTCGAGGAGATTTGCCTGCATTTGCTTGGCGAATATGGGCAATGACACTGCTACCCAATCTCACATTGTGGTCCACGGCGGACTGCCGTCTCTTGTAACTCTTTGCCTCATGGACGATGACGAAACTCAAGACTGTGCATTCATGTGCCTTTCAAACTTGGCGGCAAATGAATCAAATCATTCACCACTGATCAAACAAGGCGCATTCAAGGCGTTTGCTCACACACCATCATCCTGTATCAAACGCGGTGGGAGTCCCTATAGCACATTTGGCATTGCAAATCTAACGAGAAATGATGAAATTCTCTCAGACGTTGGTCAAGGTGGAGGAATTATGCCGTTGGTTGCTCTTGCCAAATCAGACAATTTTCATTATCAATGCCTTGCCTTCTCATCCCTTCGGCGCTTGTCATTTATTCGAGAAAATAGAGATATAATGATGGCCGACGGAATAACTGAAGCTCTAACAGGCGCGTGTAAGACTGCCGAACCACAGATTCAACGAGAAGTAGCATCCTGCTTCTGCAATCTTTCATTGAGCTCAAATCACCGTCTTGGCATAGCACGTTTAGCAATGTCTGAGCTAGTCTTTTTGACCAGAAGCGATGATTTGGATACAATCCGATTGAGCCTTGGCGCGCTAGGAAACTTGGCAGAGGACATCGAGACACACGCTTTTATAAAAAATGTGCCAATTATAGACGCTATAGTTGCTTGCTTGGAGCGTGAAGAAATCGACATAAAACGCGAGGCAGCACGCGCAGCTTCGAATATGTTGAGTTCGTGTGAGATTCACCCTCATATTATCCGGCGCGGTCTAGACAGTCTTATTCGGCTCAGTGCACATGCTTGTGAAGAGTGTCGCTACTTGACTGCTCTGTCATTTCGTAAATTGAGCACTACCGCCAGCTCTCACAACACGTTGGTCAATAATGGCTTGCAGAATATTATTTCCTTAGCCAAAGACCAAGATATCAGAATTAGAAAGCACGCCTCAACAGCACTGCGGGATCTATGTGCAAGTGGGAAGGAGAATATTCTATTCTTCACGTTTGGAGTGCCCGCATCCATTGTAGAATTAGTGAAAGAGAATGATAGGGAGGTTCAATCTGTTGCTGTAGCTACGCTCCGGCACCTGGCATCCAGCAATAGGATCACAGACAATTTTTCGCGGAGTGACATAATGCCATCTGTTCTTCGGTGCATCTCTTGGGCAAATGATGACCTTCGATGCCAAATCGCTGGTCTCTTTGCAAATCTGAGTGAACACATAGAATGCCAATCTACAATGGTGTCAAACGGGATCATTCATGCCATCGACTCTCTTCTGCCCATTGAAGAACATGACGAGATCTGGCAGGTGAGCTCAATTTACTTTTGGGCATTTCTATCTATTGCCATTCGCTTCACATTTCACCGTGCATGATCATTCATTGTCAAGGATTGTTCACGCACACTTGCGAATCTATGCGCCAACGAGGCGAAGCAATACATTATTCACAACCAAGGCGGCCTTGAAACCCTTTCTATTCTCAGCAAATCCAAGAGCAAAGTTTGTCAGCGATACGTTGCTATTGCGCTCAGATTCATGTCTTCCAGCCCTGAAGTCCAAAAGTCAATTTCGAAAGGAAGTCACGAGTTATATTTCCCTTATTGTCAATTTTCCGCCAGCAATCTACGCGATTTTCAACGAGCTGCCGCTGCTGCATTTGCTTCCATGTCGCTCAATGAAACTGGGAGATCATTGGTGTTGCAAAAAGGTGGCATCAAGCCGCTTCTACAGCTGTGCATTCATTTAGACTTGGCCATTCAACGGGATGCCGTATTCTCCGTCGCAAACTTTGCTTCCTCGCCGGAAATTCGTCAGTATGTCGTAAAAGAAGGAGGGGTAGAGACCATCAAAGCAACGGCGTCGACAAACAGCAATGTTGAAGTTCTTCGTGACGCAGCAAGAGCGATGTCTTCGTTCTCCATCGACACCGCAACTAAGGCAATTATGGTTTCGCAAGAGATACCTAAAGTTTTGTGTAAACTGGCGAAAAGCTCGGACAGCGCAACGCAACGCTTTGCATCCCTTGCTCTCTGTAGCCTATGCTGGGGGACGCGGGAACAGAAAGAACTGATAGTGAAACAAGGCGTACTCCGTATTCTGCTCTTCCTACTCAGATTCCCCGATCTGGATGTTGAACGCTGCGCATCGCTTGCAATCGCAGCATTATCCCTCGGATCTGACAGGAATAAAGCGGAAGTTATAGATAACGGCTTCATTAGGCCTTTGCTTGAGACAATCACATATCCAGACGTGAGAATGCGCCAGTGTGCGCTGTTGGCTCTGAATGGCATAGCACTGGGGGGGCTTCCGGAGACAAAGGAATGTGTATTCAAGGAGAATGGACTTCCCTCATTGCTTGAGCTTGTCAAAACAAATGACGACGAGTGTATTCATGCTGGACTCTACATGTTGGGGACACTAGGAGAGAACAAGGAAATTTCTGACATCCTCGTCGAAATGAATTGTCTTCAAATGGTTGTTAATAAATCATTGGGATCAATTGAAATCAAGAGCGGATCAACTATAGAAATCAAGAGGGCGGCAGGATACTTTCTCTCCCTTCTATCTGAATGCCCTGAGTATCACAATGGCATAAGGCATGCTGGAGGCTTGGAAGCTGCTGTGGCTCTTGCATCACTCGTCGACGAGGAGTGTCAAGATTATGGCGCATTTACGCTGGCATTCCTGGCCAACAATGAATCTTTCCAGGTACCGCTAGTGAAGATGGGAGGAGTGCGACCATTGGTGGCGATGATGACAACAAACTCAGACTCTAAGCATTACGCCGCCCTTGCATTGCTCAAACTTGCAGATAACTTCGAGAACCATGTTACTATTGCAGGCAAGTGCAAACTTCAATCTGTGGATATTTTTGCAGTCTCTTTGACCCGCCCTGTTTAACTAATTGCACAACTACTCATTCCCCGCAATTCACTACTGCTCCACCACAGAAGAGGGCGGGATCGCGGCCTTGCTCAAGCTGGGAAAGAGTAAGGCTTCCGGCGAAAATATGCAATATAAGACGTCACTGACAATTGGTCGGATGGCAAAGCATTGTTTTGATGACATTGAGAAACAAAATAAATCTTACGCTCAAGAAAGCAACCCAAAAAAAGTTTGGGACTAGGAACTTTGGTTCGTCGCGTGCCAAACGAATAGACGTAATATGTAAAATAAGATCAGGCACAACTCAGAAAATTGGCCTTGTGAGTGAAAAAATAGGTGGATGTGAAGCAGCACAACAGGGATGTTATGGGTGCCAGCGGGCAGTCACAAACATAGGGTAGAAATTGCTTCTCCCCCTTCCCTCATGACTGTCTGTGGATGCCATTCCAAGAACACCATGACAAAGAGAGAGAGGAAGGATCCCCTGTCGCAAGACAACATCTCTACAGCATCAAAGCTCGCACACGCCAAAGAGATCGAGGACAGCCTTGTGGCGAAGAATAACACTACCAAGACCCGTGCCCAATGGGTGAAGTGATGACGGAGCACACTAGATGTTATAGCCCACAACCCACCCTTTTGTTCTACCTCAGATCTATCTAGGAAAGTTGGCAGTGCCTTTCCTCGGCTTGCTCAGATTGGCACGTGCCTCTGCAGAGAGCTTCCTGCCTTTCCTCGCCTTGCTCATATTGGCATGTGCCTCTGCAGAACGCTTCTTGCCCTTCATCGCCTTTCTCATATTGGCACGGTGCTCTGCAGAGTGCTTCCTGCCCTTCTTTGCCTTGCTCATTTTGGCATGTGCCTCTGCGGAGAGCTTCATGCCCTTCCTCTTCTCATGACCTGCCTTCTTAGCTGCAACTTCGTGTTCATATTTCATGTTCAACTTACCGATTTCATCCTGATCAGTTGTTGCACAAGCCAATTTCGGCGAAAGAGTCCACTCCACATGATTCTCCGCAAAACAGCTGGAGAGCATTGGATACCATCATTACCAACATCAACCACGTCTTTGCATTGCTTTTCAACCATGCTACTCTTGAAACTGTCAAAGCACGTAATGTGAGTAGTTCTTGAGATCATGACAAACTTTCCGGTCGTTGGGGAATCGGTATTCACATTTATCCACGTCCGACGAAGTCCCGGCAAACGATAGAAGTGAACAGTTCACTCCTTCGGAAACAAATGCATTCAAAGCAATATTGTACAACAATGACTGCACTTTGCCTTCAATACTGGTCATACTTGGGCAATGTGCATATTTTCGGATCGGAGGTGGAGGGAGGGGACAAGCAGGTCTCGAATTCCTGTGCACCGTCTTATTCATGATTTCACAAAATTGTAGTCTGGCATTGATGGAATTGCGCCTCATTTCTCCGGGAACAATCAAACCCCCCACCACCCACAATGTTCACACCATTTGCCATTAATTGGTCCCCGTCTTCCTCGTATTGCCATCTCTGCCTCCGCCTTGTCCACCTCTGCCTCAACCACGGGCCACAGCAACCAAGCAGAACACCTATCCTTCTCTTGTGGATTACAAGCCCATTTTTATTCTTGTGTAAGCAACAAGCTTCTGGAAAGGTCCCTCCCCATTGTCCTCACTATGATGAAGCATCGTGCCCAGCCCAGGGTTCTAATCGGAGCCAATGTCACCCCAGGAATTTTGATTTGTTCCTTGGTTATTGAGACTTGTTCCCCCTTGTTGTGCCACCTCCTTTGTTTAATACTAACCCAATGGGAAACCTATCCATCAGTTAGATAGGAAAGAATACGTGGAACAATGTTGGAATTGAGAATGTTGTCAATGTTGGTATTGGTATTGAGAATGTCATTGTTTTGGTAGATGGCAAGCCCCAACAACATGAGAGCATCCTTCAAATTTTCATAGACAGAAAGCCTGGAGTCGATAGAATTGAAATGAGCACTCAAAGAATGAGACAAAGCATTTTATGGATAAGGACCTGCCATTCCATTGCTTGAACAAGACCAACATGCTCTGGAATATTGCATTGGACAAAAAAGCAATACGTGTTAGGAGACCTTTCATGAACACCATGATTCCACCAATCCCGCATCGACTCTCCAGAAACAAACACTTCAATTTCCTCGCAATATTCCACACTCGACAACTCTGAGCAAGCACGGAATGCTGACTTGCCAATCTCCGTGACAGATGGGGGGATAATGATGGCTTGCAGTGACTCTCAGCCATAAAATACCCCCTCCCCAATCTCCTGTAGCCCCTCGGGAAACTCCACATTTGTCAACTGTGAGCATATGTAAAATGCCTCCTCCCCAATCACCTTGACATATGGGGGGATAATGATGTAATGCAGAGAGGTGCACCAATAGGATGTCTCTTTCTCAATCCTCTTGAGCCCCTCTGTAAGCTCCACATTCGTCAACTCTGAGCAACAAAAGAATGCTGACTTGCCAATCACCTTGACAAATGGGGGAATTACGATGGCATGCAGTGACATGCATTTGTAAAATGCCCCATCCCCAATCTCCTTGAGCACCCCGGGAAGCTCCACATTCGTCAACACATTGCAACTATAGAATGCATACGCAGAAATCACCTTGACAAATGGGGTGATCATGATGGAATGAAGTGAGATGCATAGGCTAAATGCCTCCTTTCCAATCTCCTTGAGCCCCTCAAGAAGCTCCACATTTGTCAACCGTGAGCAATATTGGAATGACAAATGGAGGGATCATGATGGCATGCAGTGACGTCATGCTAAATGCCCCCTCCCAAATCTCCTTGAGTCCCTCAGGAAGCTCCACATTTGTAAACTCCGAGCACTGATAGAATGCCTCCTTGTCAATAACTTTGACAAATGATGGGGGGATCACGATGGTGTGCAGTGATATGCATAGCTTGAATGCCACTACCCAATCCTCTCAGGCCCCTCAAGAAGATCCACATTTGTCAACTCTGAGCCATGGAAACCATAATCTTAGAATGCCCTAACAGGAATTACCTTGACACATGGGGGAATCACGATGGCATGCAGTTACGTGCATGCGTAAAATGCCTCATTCCCAATCTCCTTGAGACTGGTTTTCATCCTAGCTGGACCAATATTCTACGTACTGTTGCATTTTTTTTTTTAGTGTTGAAACGTACTGTACCTTAAGTACTAAGTTTTCTATCATACAAGAAAAATGTACACTAGTGTCAAAAAAAGAGGTATTTTTTCCCCTAAAAACGAAGGCCAAGTCTCACTTCACCCCCCAACTTTTA